>JACSZP010023702.1:15563-26552 GCA_016161895.1 Pinna nobilis
ATGTACTTGCTAAATAAAACCAAGTACAGTGGAATGTCGCCTAAAGACTACCACAAATAGGAGACTTCCTCACTAATCAGACCAATAAAAACCCTCAAAATAAAGTCTGTCTATCACTCATAAAAGCTATTTCTACCTCACTAAGAAGAGCATTTTACTAATCGGTACAATTTTAGCCAGTCAGTTTGGTGGTCTTAATAGCTAGGTTTCATCGTACTTAGCGACCATCAAGGATATTAAATCATCTTAGTATCAACATTCTAATTTGTTTTAACAGTTTGTTACCTGTGACGAAACGTTACTGAACTTAGTCATTATCGATTGATTTTGTATGCTTCAGATAATTTGAAATTTTCTATAACAAACCATGAAGCATGGTGTACGTTGCTACTTAACTTTCTATTTCATCTAGTCTATCCGAAAAGTAGAAAACACCACATGGTCAGATTGTTTTCAGTTAATTACAAATGAAATAAAATGAAATACATGTATATTGAACATATCAAGGAGAGGCAAAATCGCCAAAACTTTCAAAATTGATTTCATGAAATTGAAAATTTCACCCCAAATTTTTACATTACTTCCAACAACAGAAGTCAGGGGTTTGAATCCACGCTGCTGAGGCGGGTAGCTTTTTCTGCCCATCAGGTGTGACTGTAAATATCGAACTCTCTTGTTACAGAAGGTGTCTGCACGTTAGAGAGCCCTCCCTGCTCTATGAATCAATCAGACCAAATCTGACATATTGCTGACGTCTCCATATTGGTGAAAGATTCTTGAGTGAGGTGATCAACTACCTAAACATGGCCAAATAACTTCTTTCAATCAAAAGAGCCGTTCTTGAAATTAATAAGCCACAGATATACAGAGATAACATGTACATATACTGCTGTGATACATAATGATACTTTGACAAACTTCCCCATAAATATGTTATATGGCCGATAATATTATACCAGACGCGCACCACCCTTTGGGGCTTCTTGGGGCTTTTCCGTATCAGAATATTGACCACAGAATTTTCAAATATATTGAAATACAAAGACGTTCAAATGTTACTTTAAAAATACACGTACATGTATGCAATGTTATTGACATGTGTTTTTTTTTTCGTCTAAAAGTTTAATTGTCTTCCCGATGTCAATTGATTTCGAATGCCAATATCAATGAACAGGTGGCATTACTACAATTATCATCGAAATTGTCATTCATAATATTTGTTACTTGAGCAGTTTATCCCTTTCTCAGTTGTGCAAATAATTGCAAATATTAATCATTCTCCATTTGAAGAAATACATTGAGAATCACTCCTACGTCCCTCTTTGAATTTCAGAACTGGTCTTTTGCCAGTGGATTTGCCTAGATCCTTTAACCCGATATAGAACTTGCGTTGTGCTTGACAGGTTGTCCCACATACTAAAGACCAAAAGTACCTCTGCACCAATGTAAACAGAGCCGAGACCGATATATTGGCCTCTTATAGATCCGGAGGGTGGGGTGAGATTATACTTAGATTCGACACAGTTGTTTCCTGTGGTAAAAACTATTTCATGGACGGATTACTTTTGAAGGGCGAGGGGGTTCCAGGATGCCAAGACTATGTAATAACAAAGTACAAATACACGTGTATGTGGTCAATCCTACCTCTTTCCTAATCACGGGATGCCGTTCTACTTCTAAAGACTTATTCCAAGTCTCTCATTGTGTCAGTGGATATGGTCGGTGTTCTTTTCTTGTCCTTGGACCTGTGGACACCGAGACTTTCCCTCTACTTCCAGTGGCCCTGCATTCCACATTAAATGTCGAAGGTTCTACTGTACTGTTTTTCAAAAGGCTTTCCTCTGGATTGGCCAGGACACCTCATCAATCCCCCCTCCCGGACCAAGGTTTCATGTACATGTATAAACCAAAAGTATATAAATGTAAATGTATATTTTGTTTGCGAGAGTTGTTCATGTACTTTAATGCCGTGGTTCAGCGGTAGAATGTTCTTCTTTGGGCAGGTAGGAAGTAGGTTCGAAACCTCAAAAGAGACGGCTAGCTCTTACCGTCCATTGAATGGCACTTTTAACACCGAGGTCCCATATTACAGTAGGTATCGACACGTTCCAGAACCCTCACTTATCAAGGGAGTTTTAAAGTGTGAAAGCATGCGCGGAGCTATAGGGGGCCGGGGGCCGCCCTGGAATTTGCAAAGTATATATCAATATTGGTCAATTATGCACAGATTCTGATTTTAGCAGAGTCAAGTTTTTCCTTTTTTTACAAGTTGGACCCCCTCCCCCCTTGGAAAAAAATCCTGGATCCGCGCATGGAAAGTATGTAAGATTTGGTTGGTTAGTTGTATTGTTGTTTTATGTCCCACTAAAGAAATGTTCACTTGTATGGAGACATGCCGATGGCGGGCTATAAATTCTGCCCATGCTCAGCACTTACGGTCAGTGAGCCCAGCAAGGAGGGTTCTTTAACGTGCCGATACAGAGTTTGCGCCAAAGTTTCAAATTTTTTAGCCAAAAACTTCGCCAAATAGGATTTGTTTGAGGAAAATGATATTTTACGGAGCAAAAACATAATTAACTTGAATAAGCTGGGGAAGAGGAAATCTTGGACCAGTATTTTACCAATATATTGTCATCCGGATGAGTTTTCTCCGATTGTCACAAAAAATCAGCGGTATAATTTGAGCCAAAAAATTAGCCAAAAAGAATATTTTTGAGCCAATTTAAACAAAAATATTTAGTATTTTCCTAAGTTTCACTGCGATATGAACCCTGCGATACCTACTGTGACACAGGAACTCACTGTCCTCATCAGGGATAGCTAACCGCAGCGCCGCACGGATTTGTACTCATGACCAACAACAACCACAACACAAACTTCAACAACAACTTTTATATTTCTAACTATACCGACGGCTCCTTCACACAACAATTCAAAATGTGTGTTAAAGTGCTATGTAATCCATGACGGGCCGTGGTTAAGTATGAAAGCAAGTAAATGTATGTGACACAAGCTTCAGGTAAACACAGGTATACATGTAGCTGAACTAATAGTAGAAGTCTTTATCACGAATATGTGAACATTAAACATGGGCAGAATAATCCGCGAAACAAACTCACATGTTAAACACTTAGTCTGCGTGTGTATGAAAAACTGACTATAATTCATTGTTTAGGGTCTACTTTTACCCTATGTTTATGTTCAAATGTAAGTATATATTTGTCTTTCTATTCAACTTTGGTTAAAGCTAGCTTCGAATGAAAAGAAAGAAAAGAAAACTGTGTACATACATAGTATATATATATATATATATAGAGAGAGAGAGAGAGAGAGAGAGAGAGAGAGAGAGAGAGAGGGAGAGAGAGATGTACTCTTCCTCAACATATCGTTCATAAATTCTGGGTATGATCATTGGGATAAAGGGAAGATTTAGTTTATATCCATTTGATATTTCCACACAAAGCGACATAAAATAAACCTACATGTCAGGATTACTCATGTATGTATACATTCATACCCACACGTTTTTTCATATCCAGGTAAATGGTCGCTCCTCAAAGGATCAAAGTAATTATTTTTTCATATTAATAAATCTACCATGAAATAGTCTATGATGTAAATATTGTCAGAGAGAGAGAGAGAGAGAGAGAGAGAGAGAGAGAGAGAGAGTTAACCACAACCACGACTTATATTACATAAACATACGTGTCTTAGTCAGTAAGAGATCTACACAGCAAACCCTTATATCACCTCACTTATAAAAAGAATACAAATATCACAAAATCATCCTAATTAAACACAACCATATTATCCTTTAATGACTTTTACATCACGATTCTGTTTTTCCAGTGAATTATTAACCTTGATCTATATTAATAGCGAATGTATACGCTAAATACTATTTCCAAACCCTAAGGAGCCTTCTCTTTATCTTCAATTTTCGCCTGAATACAGATCTCCTTTAAGATTAAACATGTTTTGTGCCAATATCCTTCGCTGCCCCCTACTGAGATAAATCGATCTAATTGACATGTCACGTGATATCTCGAGGTCATTGAAAGATTATTAGACAAGCAGTTTCCGGTGTACTGTATAGACTCTCACATAATCACTAAATGTGTATTAGAATTCGTATGACTGATTCTCTTTGATTTGTTTGCCCGAATAATATTTTATTTTAACTTTCTTCATCATAATTTGTGGTGAAATATTTTTAAATTACGTACGTTATTCTACAGATTTCAGAAAATTACGTATGTTGACAACGTTTATTTTTAGAAAATAATGTAAACGTTGAAATGCATTATGGGAAAGGTTGAATATGCTATACCATACATGGCAAAATGAGGGCGGAGTCTTTTGATACATTATGTTGCTCATTCGAAATCTGATTGGTTGATATAAATATAACGCTGACCTATTATCGTGGATGAATGGCTACCAAATCGTATAAATACACACTGTTCTGTTGTATATTATGAACGATCAAACTAAGTCCTCCGATAACTCAACACTAGTGCTGGGACAAAATTTTATCAAGCTCCATTAAAAAGTTCGTCTTTATTTTGGAATTAAAGACATATTATGTTTGTTTTTGAAAATTAATAGCAGACGTCCCTTTGCGCATTTGCTGTTCACGTGGTTTGGTGTAGCGCAGGAGCGGACTCGGCGATTTAAGCAACATTGGTTTATCGGTAATGCCTTGTATAGAGTGTGTTAGGAAAATGTCCGGCGACGTGTGTAGTCCAGAAAAACTACGGGATTTGATAGTAGAGGGCGAAAATCCACTGTTGCTGGACTGTAGGGCACAAACTGATTTCTCTAGATCTCATATCAAAGGTGCTATTAATGTTACACTGCCAAGCTTAATGATGAGGAGATTAAAAAAGGGCAATCTCAAAATTTCCTGTATTATCCAAAACAACGAAGCGAAGGAAAAATTTAACAAATTGTGGAAAACACAGAGGATTATTATCTACGACGAGTCGTGTTCTGATCCTAATTCTAACCCGTCAAACATCGTGGATTTACTTATGAAAAAATTAAAACAAGATGGGGCCAATGTTTCTTGTCTTATGGGTAAGTCCATTTACTGTGTGTTTATTTGTTTACCTGTTTTCTCGGGAAAATATAATGTAATTTTTTGTTTATTAAGTTAGGAGTTTCGGCGACTTCTTAGTGTGACATACTTAAGATTTAGGACATTCTCTTGTTATCGTTTAGGTTAATATGTGCCGTTCGCTATTATCGATCTGTCTACTGGTGTTGTGAAGCTGAATTCTCTGGCGCTAAAACCGGGAATTCCAGATTCATTTCACAATATTCTCGATATATATCTGAATATTTCTCTCTCCATTTTTTCTCATATAGTATCCGAGACGTATATAACACACGTCTCTGATAGAATCAGTTATAATGTTCACAAGTTTTTGTTTCTTCATTGATTCAGTACTTTCAACAAAGTTAACAAATACCTTTATAGATCTTATTAATATAATTTTCAAGAATGGAAAATGTAGAAAAACCTATAATCAATGAATATTTCATAATCGCTATTCACTTAAAGACTTGAGATTTCACTAATAACTATTTGTTTACACTCAATTTAGCGATTTTTTTTCTGGATCATTTTATTACCCTCAAGAGCCCCATAGTAATCACTGGCAGGAAATGGGATGAACTTGATATTTGAATTGAGCCAAAATTAAAGTATGCAAACGAAAGGCTCCTACCGAAGGGGGTTATGTAAACAAATTAAATAAACCATCAGACTTTACGTTATGAGTTTTAATAATTTATATGGTAAATGGTAAATATTGATAACTTCCCTTCCCTTCAAGTGAATTAAGTAGAGTTAGATTTTTGTATCTTATTTTTTTCTGTCTCTTGTGTAGAATCTATAATGATTTTCAGTAATGTTTCTTTTGGGGGCCTAAGAGGTTTTTTGCTTTCTTATACATAGGAAAAGTTGATAATGAAATTGAATTTGAATGATGATTTTTTATCTTTATCTTTGCAGGGGGATTTTGTCAGTTTGAAACTTTTGCAAGGGAGTTGTGTATTGGACTTGAAAACACAGATGAGTCCATTTTCGGATTGTGCAATTTAAAAATATCAGACGATTCTGGGAATGGAACATCCGAGTCTGATTGTGATAATTTGAACTCGCCTACATGTATGTCCCCTTATCCCGTGGAGGTCATTCCTCATTTGTTCCTAGGGAACGCTAAAAACTCTGCAGACATCAATCAACTGAAAAAGTTCGGAATCAAATACATTTTAAACGTTACACCGAATGTGCCAAACAAATTTGCGGAAGATGCCGATTTCAAATATTTACAAATTCCAGTGGCGGACCAACTTTCCCAAAATCTTTCAGCTTTCTTCCCAGAAGCAATTGCTTTTATTGGTAAGTATTTTATAAACAGTGAAACTCTCTCTCTCTCTCTCTCTCTGGGTATTATATATACCATTCAAACATCTACACATATTATCAGCATTATTCTTTGTAGTACGAGTGTTGTTATCGATATATCCCAATGGAGCCCATCTGTTTTTTAGGAACGCGCGATTATTTAGGTCAAAACTCTGCAGTTTTTAGCTTCTTAAATTTCTTATCTTTTCGTAAGGCAAGACGTTGATATTAAATGAACAGATTGTGCGTTGTACTACAAACGAACTATCTACACTTTTTTTGTCATTTTGACACAATCAGTAGTATCTTTGCCAGTACAAACGACCAGTAAATGACCTTTGTCCATAGAGTGCCAAAAGTATCTACTATCTTGTCAGATTATATACTTGAGAATTTCCCCTTACAAGACTCAGTGTTCTGAGTACATTTGTTTTACACCCCCTCCCATCATGTTATTTTTCCTGCCGTTGTGTTGTTTTGTTTACTTGGCGATCTGAATAATTAGGCCAGGACAGGACTAGTGGGAGTGACTTGCCGTCCAGTAACACATAAACACCAGTATCGTTCTTTTCCATCACAGAACGACAGAGATAAATGTCTTCCTTTCACTTTATTACCTCTGCCTATTTTTTACCTGTATTTTACATGTGTGACGTAAATCTGCCAGGTAACTGTGTAGGGGCGATACATCTCTCTCACTCTCCGTAAACATAAGAATAGACAGATCAAAATGTAGGTGTTTTTTTTTACTTATAAAGCGAAGCTACGTCTGTCGTATGTCAACTTGAAAGAAAAAAGAGATGAGGAAAATTTGATGTCAGAAATGTGCAACGATAAATCCCAATTTATGTATGCAGACCTGCGGATGACCTGACATAGTTAAAATTGTATACAAGTGCTGACAACAAAAATAATGACACGCTTCTCTTTAGAGTTGTATTTGGGTTTTGTGTAGCATTATTGAAAATTACTGACGTGCATTATGAATTAATACCACAGCAAAAACAAGTGTTAAATGTTAAAACTCTACAAATGGCAAAGGAAGTAAAGGACAGGACGCACGCTCTAGTAACTACGATGAAAAGTGTCATTCGACCACAACCAAATTATACATGTCCAACGATTATGAACAGCCTACTTACTCGTTTCCTGTGTAAAGTGTCAGGCGAGTACAAGAATTTCGCCATGTCGTAAACATCGCTTCGTCTACGCACGTCAAAAAACACTTGGTGACATTAGAAATAATAGATCTATTTGTTAACCTACACAGCTACTGCGCCAAGAATTCGTTTCTTACGTGAACTATATTAGAATTAATGTGAGCAAGGTGCAGCTTTTTTAATTGCCGACATTTGCTGACGCTAGGTGAAACTTGAAATATTTTAGGAACATTTTGATATTTAAAACTAGACGCATGCTTTAATAATGTGCATTTCAAGTAGCGTGTGTCATTTGAAGATCGTCGTTGGGATAAATCTACATTGGATCGTTACAATAAATGTATGCATTAACACACTTTTCAGAGCAATGTTTATAACATTTCTGAACCAAAATTACTTATCCCCAATTTTATTTGTAATTTCAGACGAAGCCAGAGAAAACAACAACGGTATCCTGGTACACTGCTTGGCTGGGATCAGTCGTTCTGTCACCGTAACCGTTGCCTACCTCATGCAGAAGCAAGCCCTGAGCTTAAACCAGGCATACGACCATGTCAAAAGGTGCAAGCCAAATGTTTCTCCAAACTTTAACTTTATGGGTCAGTTACTAGACTTTGAAAAAACACTGAAATCTCAGGACGTTGATAATACTGCTACTGACTTTCACTGCCAAAGATCCAATTCACTGACCACAGAACAAAGCGTACGGCAAACGTGATGTTCCGTGTACAACAAACGCGGGAATTCACATACAAACTCTTCCTATATCTACTGGCCATTCTCAGATGTTCAATGCCATCACTCATGAGGATCGTTGGATATTTAGGATGAGGAACCGTGGGCCACGAAGCAGTGCCAGGACATGATCTCCATTCTGTAACTCTAGTTTTTTAATGCTTTCATTGACGTCAGACGAGAGAGAAATGTAAGCATTGCTATATCTTAGGCGAGGGCAACCCGCCAAGAAAAATAAATATAGGGACAGCTGTAGTCTTTCAATATCAGAAGACGTGAAGCACTTCTGGGGAACTTGGAATGTTGTTCTTAAAGCCGATGCACACGTTTTGGTATTATAGTGCTATTCAGGGATTTTATCCCGTGCTCATTTATTTGAGTCCACCTGTTTTTGTATGCCAAATAAACGGAGAGAGAGAGAGAGAGAGAGAGAGAGAGAGAGATGTGATAGTTGGCTTGCGGAACACATTTCAGGAAATTTTCCTCAGGAAAGTTTCATGTTTGTCATCGAGTATTACTTATTTCATCAAAATTTTTGAGTACTTCACAATTTTACCCAAGAAATGGCAGCTACTCATCTCAGCTTTCAGAGTGCTCTAGTAGTAGGACTAGAAAGTTGAATCATATCACCTAGGTCATTCATCACTAGTACTACATCAATAAACTGTCGATCACTTACAACAATGTCAGTTTATGAAACCTACCAAAGTATCCCTCCGAAATGACTTGTGTACTAAGCAAACAATCAAATGCCTTTCTCGCATAAATTTGGGAGAAAATAAAACAAACAGAATGTCTACTTATAAAGTCAGAGGAGTATGTAAACCTATGACGCGAAAGCGGAATAAAATTTGAATTCCGGAAAAGCGTAAACGTTAGACAGTTTCTGACTGAAGTAGAGAGATGACTCACCGGGGCTGACTCTGGTGCGTTTCAGCTAATCGAGGTTTGTTTTGAAACTGCCGTAGCTGAATAAAGTTAAGTGTTTCAAACACTCTAAATTGGTTAGTTTTATACCCGTTACATTGTTGATTGTTTGATAATAAACGAAGAGGAAATCCAGCGCGTGTTGTTGACGTTTTGTGAAATATTCTTTGTTTAATTCGTTAAAATCTGATCAACTTGTCGTTTTAAATAAAAAATGGAAAATTGTGATATTAAACAAATCTATTTTTGTGCTTGAGTATTTTTTCAGACGAAATGTGAGTCAAAATTTAGGCCACATAAATTGTTTTGTAATCTTGAGAATTATGTACTTAAATGATCAAACTGGGTACCGACTTAAACGGTAATTAGAGGTAACGAAAAGCAAGACTGTTGCTTGAGTTAAGGTTACATAAAACGAAGGAAAACGACCAAATTGTTGAATTTGACTTTTACTTGCATAATTTGCACATTTGTTAGAAATTTGAATATTACTTGTTCGTTGTCAACAACTTTTGTCACGTTATAGTCAACCCGTCATTACCCATAGTTCCATGTTGTAAATGGTGGATGACAGGAAGTCGACATTTAATGGTGATTAAAATGTCTCATTTTTATACAAATCCTTGTTTTTTGTGTTCTTTTGCGTTGGAGTTCTGCTGTGCATCTCCCGAAGATATGAGTTGTCTTTTCAGTTGATACAAGATATTCGGAGTCATTTCTGCGACCTTTAAAATGCATTCCTCGCAGGAATCCTATGATCTACAATCTCCTATTGGCAGTTCTTTATTAACTTGCATAAAAAATCGTGGACAAAGAGGGTTAAGTGTGTTCGATTACAGGACTACGTCACACTCCAGGAAAACTGGTAAAAGATTCCGTTAACTAAAAAGGATCAATTGGAAGTCTCACCCCGGAATCAAATTCTTGATAGATGCAACAGTGTCTAAACTAAAAAATAAGATTTTCTTAACCTGATCAACTTTGCTGGACCCTTGAGTGATTAAAATCTAAATGAGCCTCTTAACATAATTCAAGAGGACAGATGGCAGAAATGGTTATATCAAAGAAGTGATTGCATTTTTTTTCGGGTTGAGCATTCCTGAACTTTTCACTTTTAAACAGCCTATCACTTGGCTTTTTATTCTGAAGAAAAATGAGGTGGCCTTGACCTAATTTTAAACAAAAAAAAAGTTTATTTAGACTACATGTATGTATATAACTTAATCTTATGTCTATGACGTCAGCATCTGAGATGGACTGGGAGTTAAACTTTTGATATCCTTCAAAGCAACTTCAGTGAAGATCAGTGAATAATGACCCGTACCTGATTAACAAGAGCTCGGCAGATAGGAAGTGGCATGGTATTAAATCACTGTGACAATTTCAAGGTCCCCTTAGTAGTGAAAACCATATAATGGAGGCCCATTCTCCTATACTTTCTTGACGTACCTTTAGGTTAAAGGACAAACGGTGACAAAAATTCAAATGACATCACGTGACGCGATGTCTGTCATCAAGATTGGATCATTGCCTAACCTTGTGTCAGTTTTCAAATTAGCATTGATGAAGACCCAATGTTTCTTTCATCAGAAGTGAAGTTGTTTAGCGACCAAACAGACCAGATTATCTTACTAATGGTAGACATAAAAACTGTCTCAATGAAAATCCAATTTCCATCTCTCTCGACGCTTTCTTCACCACGATCTCCGAGCTTACATATCTTGTAAATTTACCACGAACTCCGCACACTGT
>JACSZP010023713.1:0-13657 GCA_016161895.1 Pinna nobilis
TTGTTATAAGTGACTAACTGCAAGTTATTTTATTAATGTATTGTGCAACTGGGTTCAGCTAAACCATGAACAAAAATTAAAAACTGACATTAAAACTATTTCAAAAATGGAAGAAGTAGAAGCTACCAAAGGGCATTCACTATTCAAAATATCAATGACAGATAATACCGTGCCCCCCCCCCCCCCAATAAATTAAAAAACAAATCAAAGGGGCAACACAACAAACAATTATCGGACAGTACATAGACAAGTTTTATTAAGATCATTACATGTTTTCAGTTGTCGGCGCACATCCACCTTGAGAAAAGAACACAAAAAAAAAAAAAGAAGTGAACAATTCAAGTTTGCTAATTAAGGCATATATCATTTGGCGATAAGCAGTATATGTAACTTTATGAATTCATTGGTATCTTCTGGGGCTACTTTTAGAAATAGTACAGATAACTTTTAATGTACCTCCTCTTTGTAATTACGCCACTATGTGTGTTTTACTGGTGGCATTTGCTCTTAGGGTAACAGGTTATATCAATGATGGTGGTAAATTTGCTATCTGTGAAACTCTAGATGTATCTAACATGATGACATCGAAGAAATAAATTGAAATGTTTAAGCCGTTAATTATCAAATATCAGACACTTCCCCCTTCTGAAGCTCTGTATCAACATTAATGATGGCATGGTTAGATTCCAACATTTCATTAAGACTTGTTGCAAGGTGAACTGTGATAAAATGTGGAAAGTAAGATCATTATACTGATGATAAGAAATCCAAAGAATTCTTCTCTTTCCTTGTTTGTGAAAAATGTGGGTCATGAGAGTGTAGTTGTTTCATACAGGATGCCACCATACATTTATTACCGCCATCAGTTGGGAAAACGCAAGTTTCAGTCTGAAATATAATGGGTGTATTCTTCAATTGAAAAATGGGCATTCATCAATACACTATACTTGTGAAAGAATACTGCCTTTGTTCCAAAAAGATTTTAATAGATAATGTCTTTTTATGCATGTATTATCAACATATACCAGGCGAAAAGAACTTTCAGCCTTTCAAGAATTTCATGTGAGAGAAAGTTTCTTCTGTTAGAGTTCCATCACGGTGGCACAGTGGTTTTGTAGTTCACTCTTGGTTCGAGTCAGTACTTTAATGGTCGATAAAGGTAGATATTGTTTATTAGCTAAGCGTTCTACATTAGCAGCAAAAGTTGCAAATTGTCTGGATTTAATTTTTGAGACTGGGACCCCCATATTCACAAGGTGTTAGTACAACAAAGACCCCGCCCACTGCTCAATTTGAAACTTGGCATGGAACCTTTCACCCGCTTTCGTAACGGTTCCAATGAAAGTTTAGGATTCTTGAGTTTGACGTTAAGTTATGATATGGCAAAAGAATGTTCTGTTCTGAACATAGATTGAGTCTTTTTTGGTCCGGACCCAACTTATTGATAAAGGAACGATTGCATATTCACATCAGCTTCGTTTTCTGATTTTTAAAGGGAAATTGACAATATTACTGGCGCCTTTTATTCGCATATTTTACTGTTTTGATATATTAAAGCGTAATAAATGTTAAACATTTTATTTCTCCTCCCGATTGTTGTAATGAGATAAGTACACCTAATCCACATATTGACATAAAATTTGCACTTTCTTAATTAACCTATACACTGCAAACCAGAAGGAGGTATATAGAATTTCAAGTCAAAACGGATAGATGTCGATTCATCTTCCGTACTTCCCTCTAACAGATATTCATGGATGCGAATCGTTATGATTATACGATGTTAAAAATCTAAGAATAGCAAATATTTGATTTATGAAATTTCTATTTCTACTATTTACGCAAAGAAAGATATCCTGGAGATTGGCCTATCTATCAGATAAGATTAATTGCTCTCTGAGTTTTATTTAGACAAATACTACTTTTAATTTGATAAGATCAGTCAGATGGATTTCATTCTTTTAGCTATTTTTATGCCACACCAAATTCCCCAATAAAAGGAAGTCTCCATTTGGGAAGGAATAGGGCACCTCAGAAACATCTTCTTTGAACATTGTTCCTGATAAAATTCACTAACAGTCCTGCATAGTCGAAACGGTAACAATACGGGCCAATTAGGACTGAACACCTTGATGGTTTTAAATTAGAAAACGGGTTTCTACATTGCCATACTTTAAAATATGTGAAAATATGATTACAATTTAAAAACACGATTGACATTACGAAACTGCTAAAAATTGTATGACCGGATTTCAATGTTACAAATTTCAAACAATTTTATGATTAGTTATATTTGAATCATTTTACCGAAAAAATAATAAATGATACATTTAAATCGGTCTATAGCTTTACTTGATAAATTAGATTTATAATCTATGAAAAAAATACCATAAAAATCCATATACCATTTGTTTTTATAAAACCTTTCTATATATTCATTTCACTTTGCTTTTGAACACATGTATAAATAGCATTGCGTAGACGGCTAGATAACGATCTTACATTTCTTGTTTTGAATACAATTCAAAATATCTAAATTCAGGTTTGTTGGTTGTATTGTTCTTTAACGCTCCACTCAACAAAACATGTGCCGGTGAAGGGCAACAAATCCGCCAATGCCCGGCACTTATCGCACGGAAGGCCCTTTAATATGCGACATTTACTATGGCATGTGACCTCGGTTTTTACTGTCTAGGCCGAAACGGGGACAGTTAACCGCATCTCGGCTTATGTTAGAACCTTCGACCCGATGATCTTGACACAGTTGCACAAGGATATGACCCCAGTTGCACAATAGTTGAATTGGAAGTTAAATTTTACTATGAAATTAGTGATGGTTACAGTTGTATTAAAATTTGGATCGGTTAAATGGCAATTGACTGACTAAACGATTCTGAAATAGCATTAAATCATGTGTTAAGCTAAACTTTTAAACTTGTAGTTAGTGGTTGACTGCAAGTTACTTTAACAAAGCATTGTTCTACTGGGTCTTTAATGCAAACATGCTAACGAGTAGACCACGGACCGTTGTTACTATATTCATTTTATACGCAGTTTTATCAGTAAGTATGGCCACTAACTGCGACTGTCATATTAATGACCGCACATGCAGTTTTATATAGGATAATCACTTAGTTTTCCAGTATTATTATCCTGCATCGTTAATGTAGTCACTTTAATAACAATATATCAGACTGATACAAACTCTGGCATGATTATTGCCGACATTGTGAAAAGGATAAATCACTCGGTCATAGAAAGGCTGAAGCAGTTACGGAGAATATCATTTCCCCGTGTTATAGAGTCAAATAGATCACATACAACTCTGTCATGTCTGTGGTAGGGAGAAGCAAGGCATCTTTAGTGGTTGTTACAGAACACGTGAAACTGATTTATGCTCAGCTAAGTAATTATGATCAAGAGCAACATGATGTATATTTGTATCTCTGATCTGTATCCATGTTGTCACAAAGTCTGATGAATCACCGAACATAGCATAAACCTTATCGTATTATACTTTGGCATGGAACGAAAGAAGGAAGAAAATGAATTTTGGAGTGTGTGCCATATCTGCAGTATCTGCTTGGATGTACATTTACTGACAATATTCATTATCTTTCATTATCGTCATTTACCCTTCCGGAGCACCTGAACTCACCCCTGGGTTTTGGTGGGGTTCGTGTTACTTTATTTTTCGGAATTACACGTCTTGTTGTGTTGATATCTGTTTGTGTTGTCTCTTTTTTGTTTTGCAATGCTTTCGTCTGCCTTTGGATTTTTGAATTATTGATTACCACCCTTGGTATCTTCTACAGTCAACTTTTTTTTTTACTTGCATTATCGTTGGGGTAGCCGGTATTGTGGCAAAACATGTCTAAAAAATCTGCATATGTAACTTTGCATTAAAAATGAAACCATAGGATGTTTAAGCATCATGCTAATTTTCTACTGATTTTAGTTTATTCATTTATCTATACTTTTCTCAAAAATTGATCGTAGATTACCGAAAAAAAATCGCAAGTATGAAGTTGAAGGGGGAAGTTGTATTAAATGAATTGTATCAAAGTTTGATTTTGCTCTGCAAGAATATATATTTTCATCTTCCAAAATTTAACAAATACTTGTACCCTTTTTCTTCTCTTTGCAATCAACTGATTGAAAAGATTATCTTTTATGAAGTACATATAAATCAACAACACATGATACAATCAAAACAAAAACAAAGATGACGTGGTGTATTTTAAAATCCAATGAATTAATAGAACTTATAAAGGGTATAAAGTCTGATTAGTTGATACATTTAATGGTTTTACGATCAAGTGCAGTTTTTAAAGATTTTACGTGATATAATGTACCAGGATTTCTTTTGATTTATTTTACCTCACATACGTCAGAATTTATCAGAAATCTCACACTCAAATCTTCAAATATAACAAAAATTATATTCACTAAATAAATTGGCTTGGCGAGATCTTGGACACGGCTGGTATCGTAATGGTATCTGACAGCAACAAGTGGCAGATACAGCCAGTAAATACGTAAAAGTACCGAAGACATATGTCTAAAGTATAGATATTGACAGGCACGTGATAAAAGTATATTCTTTACTTACCATCATTTCCTTATGTTTTATAATCATTACATAATAATAATTGCTTGATCGATCTGACGAGTTTGACTTCTGACATGCCAACGTTATGGAATTATGCATTAATGTAAAATATATTGTTTCCATTAATACACAATTAGAAACTCATTACTACGACAAAATATGAGTCTTCAACAATAATGACATGATGGTCTACCAATTAAACAACTACACGAGTACAATTTCAGTTCAAAAGAATTTAGGTTCTTAATTGCTCAATCTGCCATTTTTATTTTATTATGCCATACAAAAACACTGAAACCAACATATACTAAACCCTGATATATTGAAATCCCGCTTAATTTGAAATGATGATTTTCATTCATTTGCTATAACTTACTCTATCAACATTTAAACCCGGTCATATTTTCAAACCTGTTTATTTGAAATGAAAATATTCATTTTTCCCCTTTGGTTTCAACATGTCCCGGTCCGTTTTTTTTTTTCTTCATATCATAAACATTTTCCATAAAACAAAACAAAAAAAGATCTCATGGCATTCCAGAATAAAATTTTCGAACTATAATAAAAAATATATCAAAGAGAAACTCAAAGGGATCGATAGCATCCGAAGTAGATAAAACCATCAATGTTATGATCGGCATGGGAGCAAACTGGGTATTTACGTCGAAAAAAGTGTAAACTTGTAGATCAGTAATATTCTTAACAGTGTCATAAGGCGTGCTGTGGTACAGACTGGCAACGAGTATATCATGTAACTATGCACCGTAAACAGGATCAGAGGAATCCCCCATCAGACAGATCAGCTATAGTATTAGGTAACTGTCTGTCGGTGCTACGTTTATAGCATATACAGATTATGGTTTAACTGCCTTAGAATACATGATGTTCAATGAAAGAGTGCATCTGACTCAAAACGGCATATGAATAATCCCCTTCCCTGCTTGCATGTCGGTTGTGTATAATTTTGACTATGTTCCTATGTATAAAATGTGCTCTTTTTTGTCTGTGTTTTTATAATTATTATTATGTGGTTGTACCTAGATGAGTGTCAGCCACTAAGTACGTACCGCAAGTAAATCTAATGTTAGAACTTTGATATTTGATTTCAAATAAGTTTTATCTATACACATACACATGTAATTGAAAGAGGGTTCGAGCCCACTCTATGGTATTTCTGGGTTTCCATGACCATCCAGTATCAATAAGACAATTAACTATGGGGTCCAGTGTCATTAATTCGTCTGAAAATATCTCAACTGATTAAAAATAAGCCGGATAACATGCAAAGAAAACAAATAAGCAAACAACATTTTTTTCTTGACCATTTACTGCGTTTATGCAGACGTAAACGAGTTAGAATCTCTCTCTCTCTCTCTCTCTCTCTCTCTCTCTCTCTCTCTGAGAAGATGAATTATAAATTTGTTTCTCTTGCCCTGATAAAAAAATGTCAATATGTTTTTATATCGTCCATTATTATTCTAATTATACCTATGTGAGAAGAGTCATGTTGTCCTTGTCATTTGTATAACTGAAAGGTATTTGGTTAGATTCCAGTTGGCAGCAGGGATTATTTTCCCGTCCTTGGGATTAGATTAGATGTCATCCAACTGACTTGACTTTGTAGTGTACAATGCATTGGATAAAGTATCAAGCATGTATCAGTAGACAGACAACCTACGTTACTTACAAGGCACAACAGTGTCTTTAAACACCAACGAACGTGACACTTAGCACCAATAAACAAAACTCAAAGACATCTTTGTATGCATGAGTATGCATAATTGTGCGCGTGCGATGAGAATGAAGAGTTCTAGCTAGGCACATGCTTAATAGCCGTCAGGAGAATTTATCCATCACACCTATTTTATGTGCACAAGGATCACTGCATAATATCAAGTTTGATACTCAGCTCCCGTTGTTACATGTGGTTTGTGATATGCTTAACTCTCGAAGATGAGAAAAACAACATGTTGCATGTGTATATAACACGCACTGACATGATAGGGGAAGACTTGTATAGAAAGATATGCATATGGCTAGTTAGGCTCTGGACTAAGATGAATCCAAATTTTAGAATTATCTAATGAAAACATTAGAAGAGTATGTAACTCGAAGATATTTAAGTTTACTCCCAAATACATATACTTGTTAGTGTATATAAAGATATTATTTTATAAAACAGATTTTGATATCTACGTTTCATTATATTGGATGGATTTTAAAGAATAACTGTATTAATTGTGCTGGTTGTCCTTTTCCTTTGAATCTAAAGACGACCATTTTTAGAAACAACAACAATATTTTTAACACAACGATCTAGAAATCCTTATTCATTCAGAAATATTAGCTCACTGATCATTTCCTTCATGATCCTATACGATAAGACAACAGAATTCTTACTTTATCATATCAATGCTTTAATACTTTTGTCGTACAATTGCCGGATTTTTAACAATATTTTTATAACGTTCTATCTTGTTCTTAAATACAAATATCACATTTATAATAGCAAGAAAGAGATAGATGTAAAAACAAACCGCGTTATTTACCACTTCAAAATGAGTCAATTATCATATATTTTCACCGAAAAACCGTAAAAATATTTTTGTTTTCTCTCTCTCTCTCTCTCTCTCTCTCTCTCTCTCTCTCTCTCTCTCTCATATCAACATAACCACACCTTGCACCATTATTACTCACTAATTGTTATTGTAATGACAATTGCAGAGATTGTTTGCATGTGTCTTAATACACACTAGACTTGCATTTTAATTTGCGACCAAATGTATGCATTTAGATACCAAAGGCATCTCGGGTTTCCTCATTAATATAACGGAAGGCGATGATTTCACGCGGATGTAGTACTCTAATAGATGATGTATGCTAATGAGCGAAACTTGGGTTTGGGGATTCTTCTGCAGAAGACGAATTACACAACAATCACTTAGACTGCTCTTGTTAACTTGAATTAGTACTCTCATTGTTGTATAATTTGGTGATTAGCGATCCACGTCATTATATTTCCTTCATATCTGTCTGAGCTCGATGCTTAATCTTAAACAGTGATGTACAGATCATGATTTTAAAGAATTTCGAACTATTTTTTTTACTGCATAATGCCAAGTCATACCGATTCGTGTTGGTCATCGTATGCCTAGAGTTTGCGCCAGAAGATACCAGAGAGAAAACATCCATGCATACACAAAATATTTTTGTTGCCTAACGCGTCTTTGCATAACCCAGCGTATGTCATCGTAGAAGAAACGATGAAGAAATGGGTAGCGGCTTATTCCAACGTTTCTCAAAATTTTCATTTACACTTGGACACGCTAGCAAGCACGTCTAGGGTTGACAGGGGTATTATGCCTAGGTTTTGAAATAGGTTACATCACGAGTATTGGGTAGATATAGAATAAATTAACTCATATAAAAAATTAAATTCAATCTGAAAACTTTAGATAATTCAACCCAACATACGACAATTTTATCGACATTGAATTGGATTATTTTTTGTCACATGCGGCCATTTGGTTGACTCACAATTACATATTTCAACTAAGTACTCGTATTCATTCCATTAAATTATTTCTGTGTAAACAAATTGACAACCAGGTATAACCAAATATTCGTAGATGTCTTCAAGTGTAGAATTAAAAATGAACTCCATGCATGTCCTATTCGTTTCAGAATATTGGTTGTTTTCCAATATTGGAACTAGCACACCCAGACTATTTGTATCATCTAGATATTTATTTCAACAGGAAATGTCCCTTAGTAGTTAATAAGATTAGTTAAGATTTACACATGGAACCATCATAGCGACCAACAATGTATCATTTTCAGAGAAAAGGGTCAATTTACCGTTTTATTCGGTTGGACAGGATAAATTTCAACCGATACCTATGTTATGCCTCCCCCACTGTGAACATGTGTGTGAACACACTAAATATCCAACGTGGTTATAGGTGTGTCACACAGAGGAGAAGGTTTTTAATATAATACCTAGTGTTGATAAATTAAATATTCTGGTAACGGTAAGTCATACTGAAGAGAAGGTTGTTTAATATGAGATATACTGTGGACACAGTAAATATCTACTGTGGTTAACGTACTTGAAATTCAGAAATTTTCGCGGAACTTAATTTTGGCGAACCGGTAGCTATGTAGTTATTCGCGATACTATATTTTCGCGCCTTTGTATGTTAAGTGTGATATTGTATGTTGTATGGTGCATGTTAAATTCATGTTGGTTTATCAAGCGAGAATTTAAAATTCCGGCGAATCAAACTAGATTTACAGTAGTTTACAGAGGAGAAGGCAATCAAATAGGATTACTCAGTTACGGAGATCCAAAAATTGAGAAAAGTAAGATGGACGGAGCCTCCATCCATGATGGATAACGGTGTGATACTCTCAGATGGGATGAGCTAAAAATGACAAATCTCCGGTCGAAAGGACGGAACAATTTTCCAATGTGGTAAGGGGTTTGGTGCTTTCAGAGTAGTAGATCCGCTAATGAAGTACAGTCGAGACTGCCTTAGTGTCTCCCTGTATTAAGTGACTCTCTGTCTTATGTGACCATTCTCAAGTCGGCCGCCAATAACATTTTACTATATAATTGGTCTGTATTAAGTGACTCCCTGTCTTATGTGACCATCATTTATTAGTCCCTTGGGAAGTCACATAAGACAGTCTCGACTGTATCTGAGATATAAGTACCCATACTAGATAACCAGACCGACCAGCGGTGTATCTCAAAAAGGAGAAGAACCACTGATGATATATGTAAGGTGGACACAGCATTTCCCCACTTTGACCAGTAGTAAGATACTCCCAGAGAAGAAGATCAGCGAATGATATCTCTAAAATGGAAATAATATTTATCTAAGGTATTAAACGGTGTGATACTGTCAGGTGAGAAGAGCTGCTAATGATATATCTAAGGTGGAAGCACTATTTTTCCACTGTGACCAGCGATGAGATCATCCCACATAAGATTAGCCGCTTTTGATATTTATAAAGTGGACAAACCATTTATCCACTTTGGCAAATGATGTGATGCCCTCAGACGAGAAGTACTGCTAATGATATATCTAAGGTGGAAGCACTGTATATACTCACTGTGGTCAGCGATTTGGAACTCTCCGATGAGAAGGTCCACTAACGATATACCTAGGTTGACACACCACTTATCCACTGTGGCAAAGGTGTGATATTCTCAGAGGAGAAGATACGTTAATGATATATCTAAGGTGGAAGGAGCATTCATCCAGTGTGGTCAGCGGTTTGGTATCCTAAGAGGAGAGGATCGGCTGATGATAAATATGAGTTGGAAGCACAATAATTGCCTATTCTGGTCAGCGGCATGATATTATCTGAAGAAAAGATCCGCTAATGGTATATCTAAGATGGGCATGCTGTATATATCAACCGTGGTCAGCGGTTTTGTACTCTCATGTGAGAAGATCCGCTGATGATATACCTTTGATGGACGCACAGCATATACCAACCGTGGTCAGCGGTTTTGTACTCTCAGAGGAGAAGATCCGCTAATTATAAATCCACTGTGGTCAGCGATGTGTTATCTCAGAGGAGATGATCTGCTGATATGTTTCTAAGATGGAAGCAACATAATTGCTTACTGTGGTCAGCGGCCTGGTGCACTCAGAGGAGAGGATCCCCTACTGATGATAACTCTAATGTGGAAGCAACATAATTACGCACTGTGGTCTGCGGTTTGGTACACATAGAGGAGAGGATATACTGATGATAAATCTAAAGTGGAAGCAACATAATTACGCACTGTGGTCATTGGCTTGGTACACTCAGAGGAGAGGATCCATTGATGATGACTTTAAAGTGGAAGCAAAATGATTAACCCTGGTGGTCAGCGGTTTGGAACTACCTGAGGAGAAGACACGCTGATAATATATCTAAGAAGGACGCATTATTCATCCACTGAGGCCAGCGGAGTGATACTTTCAGAAAAGATCAGCCGATGATACATATATAGACGCAACATTTATCCACTCTGTCCACCTGTGTCATATCCACTTACTAATGGTGTGTAAATGGACAAACTTTTCTAGATCATCAAAACAAGACCCATTATTCGATGACGAAGATGAGACCCGTGTCATGGCATCATGTTTGTGACATTTAGTGGACATACAACTTGAACCAAATATTCATCTAGCTTTGTAATTGAAATTATCTATGTAAATACTACTTACCTTAATGTGAGATAAGTAAGTCCAACGTATCCATCACACGGACATAAGTCGCAGTTATATGTTGGAAATTTGGGGTTATCAAACAGAAATATTGGTAACAAAGTATCTTTTAATCGGACAACTTTTCAAACAATGCGCGTGTGTCTTAGAATAACCTTGTCTGGTTGCAGAATAAAAGTAGAATTAAGTGATATTTCTAGTCAGAGCTGAAATATCACACAGGTGCATTGCAAGTTTTCTTAAGAAGCAATACGATGTGCAAGAGTATTGCACTGGCTCACGCTTTTTATCCCATGAATATCTAAGTAAACAAACTATCCACCTATAATCAAATGAGAAACTTGTTGCATCGTAGCTTTTTTATCAGAACCTACTGCGATAGGGGAAGACACAGAAGCGTGCGTGCCTCGAACCTCTCTAACAAAGCCAAATTATGAATATATATACTTATCCACTTAGAGCAATGAAATAGATAGCAGAATAACAGCGTACCGGTAAGGTGGTGACTACTCCACTCATATACCCAAAAACTATCTCATTCTACAACAGTCTCGAATATTTTTCAGCTACGCTTGGCTGCGATTTGATTTGAAGGCGCTGGAATAACGATAACAAAAACGACGCATACATGTACATGAATGAGAATTTAAATGGTATGATGGGATTTCAGCATGTGTATAAGAGATAACGGTTTCTTCCCTTGTGTAGGTGGAGATTTTTTCCGCTATCTACTTGGTTAATTATAATGTCGACAGTAATAATGTCGACAGTAATTATGTCGACAGCAAAGAGGTAAGGTAATTATTATGTCCACCTTAGTCACATACAAACTACCGACACGTGTTGACTTTAAAGTAATTATAATTACCAGTGAATGGTAGAGGTTTATTAGCTATATTGTTGTATAATATTCCACTCAAGAATCTTTCACATATATAGCGATGATGAAGGGCGACAAATGTAGCCTATGCTCGAACTTGTGGCCATAGAGCAGAGAAGGTTCTTTAACGTGTCCGGCACCTACTCTGCCGCGGGAATTCAGATTTTTTTCTCCGAAAGACAGGGACTACCAATCGCAGCATGGCACGGATTCGAACCCAAAAGCTCCCGACCAGAAGGGGAACACGATAACCACTGCATTGTAATAGTAATGACATTATAAGTTTCCACTTCATTTTATAACCGCACCAATATATTGATAACTTCGAACTAGTAATGATATATAGCTAGTCAGTTACAAATGCTTATTGAATTACAGATTCGTAATTTTATGTGGCTACCAGTGGTTCCCGTGCGTCCACGTGCATTCATAGTTATATCCCACTCAATGATATACTTATATAATTGCTTTTGTTATAAACTTAAGTATATACCAACTATCTTCTATAAAGACGCCATCACAGTGCCATATTCAATTACTGGTAATTCGTCTGTCTATCGCCTGTTAGAGAACTGACCACAACATTAACTCTTTATCATAATGGCAGTCATTATGTCTGCTAATATCTTTGTAAAAACAGACACTAATCACATCTTACTCTACCTGTAACAAAACAGGACTAGAAGTTTCTGCCGCAAGTTTACAAAAAATCCAAACGAATCCCAACAGCTTCTTATAATTTTTCAATGTGAAAAACATGTTTTAAATTGTTATAGATATTGACTATTAATTATTGTTGTAAGTACGTGTATGGAAATCACAAACATCACGGTATCAATCGCGAGAAGACTCAGGAGGCAATATACAGATTTGGTGATTGTTAAACAAACATGGACCTCTGAAAATCCAGAGGTGGGATCAGGTGACATGGAGGAGTAAGCTTCCTCCGTTGGCAGGTCACACCCATCGCGAGTCAAAAGTCAAATTCAGGAGGAAAACAGAGTTCATATTGATAAGCAAACTTTTTTTATATTCCTATTAATTAGTAAATACTGTGTAACCTTGCTATTAAGACAAATCCAAGTGACTGGCTAAAATTGGTCTTATAAGCTGGGTGGTCTCTTAAGTGAGGTTGATATAGCCTTGAAGAGTGATGGAAAGACTTAATTTTGATGGTCTTTTGTGAATAATGGGGTGATCTTCTAAGTGAGGTCAAATTCTACTGTAACAATGTGTAAAATGATGGACATCGCGTTATCATTTATCCAAGATACAATTTGCAAACTGCATGAATACAGAACAACCACGGACCTCTGTAAAATCATATCTTGGATCAGGTGTTAAGGAGGTGTAGACATCCCTAATCGATCACCAAAATCTGCCGAATGCCCATGGCCAAACTCAAATGAAATAAAAGGTAGATAATCACCACTCTTAATTGCAAACGATAACCCAATGGCAACTTTTGGACAAGTAACTGTACGTTTATTAAGTAGAATAAAAGACATGTACAATGCACATTGTATTACAAAATCTGAACAGGTTTGAATGAAGTTAAAAGAGCAGATTGTTCCAAAGATTCTGATGATATTCATATATATTTGCACATTTGGACGAATTACATAACAGTTTATAGTACATATGTATTTTAACACATATATTAATTCTGCAAAAAAGCCTTCTTAAAAACCTTCAGTTAAAATAATCTAACATTTCCCGTCATTTTCCTTATTAAATTTTACATCAATGGATTAAAATGACATTGTGGTAAAAATACTTTTGATAAAGATTTAATAACATTATTTTTTGACAGAATGCAATGAATTCCAAGTTGTCTAATTTTATTTTAAATTGTGCAGATTTCTGAAATGTGTCTAACTTAAAACATTAATCAAAGAAATAATATTACGTATAAAATTCAATCTTGCTGGCGAA
>JACSZP010023716.1:0-22984 GCA_016161895.1 Pinna nobilis
TATATATATATATATATAGGTTATTTGGCTTTATTTGATGTTGCAAATTTAATTTAGACAATTTATAAAATGTCAGCAGTTTGTGTATTTGTTATATGGAAACAATGCTTTTCTATTCCATAAACCAGGAAGGAAATGGATGAAATATGTATCTAAGTAGCTTTTATATCCATTTATATATCCTGAATCCCCATTGGTAATTCGTTAAATATTTTATTTTGTTCCTGGTACTTGAATTGCTCATCGTAACATGGAAAGTGATAATAATGCAGTTTAAACTTCATGAACATACTTTGTATTGAGAAATATTAGTCAGATTTGATTTGAAGTATTTCACCTTTGAAACCTAAATTGACATTATAAATAATATATTAATTTTTTTGATATAGTATGAGCTACGCATTTTCTTCCATTTGCAACGATTAAATATTATTTTAGAAATATTGAAACTAAGCAAAACGCATTTAAGAAATCAGGAGAATAGAAGTAGCAAAGGATGTTCGAAAATCTAAGTCCTGAAAATATGACAAGTATAGAATATGGAAGGTCTTAATTTGGGCAACAAATGCAAACCCCTAACGGGAATAGAAACATCAAGTTGATGAATGTCTATATAAAGAACAACGCAGTAGTAAAAGGGGGTCTTCTTGGTCTTACGATATTACTGAATGTCAAAATACAGAACACAGCAGTAGTAAAAGAAGGTCTTCTTGGTCCTACAATAGTAAAAGGAGGTCTTCTTGGTCCTACAATATTACTGAATGTCTATACACAGAACAACGCAGTCGTAAAAGGAGGCCTTCTTGGTCCTATAATATTACTGAATGTCAATATACAGAACATCGCAGTAGTAAAAGGAGGTCTTCTTGGTCCTACAACATTACTGAATGTCAATATAAAGTATGGCACATAAGTAGAAGAGGCGGTTTTAGTTCTACAATGCTAACTTTATACTTTCACAGTGGATGGCTTTCAAAAACGAAGTTGACAATCCCATAATACTCCCTGAATACCTATACATATAATTAATTGAACATCACATAAGTAGGAAGGATGTGATGTTAGTTCTACAATGATAACCGGATAAATAAATTATGAATGACGAATAGGGAGGACGGATAATTTGTTGGTCCTTCTTTACCTCTGAGGTACCTCCATATTCAATGTCTGATGAGTGAGACGCAGGCATTTAATTTTCCTTAAATGCTAAATTAGTAATCTTATGATGAGTTACGCAAACTCCCAAATACCGAGTCCGCATTCATCATCCAGACGGATGAGTCGTTGGAATCATTCATCTTCCACCTCTTACTAAGAACATAATTGATAAATTGGCGATATGTTTGTGGGAAAATCGGTGTTTGTCCACCAATGTTTACTGAAAACATACATGATAAATGCACGGCGTATATGAGTGATGAGTCGTGGAAGTCCTACAATACAAAATGCACTGAGTACCTATGTGATAAATGGGCGACGCATATGAGTGTTATTTTATGGTAGTCCTACAACACTTTCACTGAGTACCTTAAACCTAGATGATAAATGGGCGACGTATATGAGAGATGGATTGTGGTGGTCCTCCTATACTTACACTGAGTAATTCCAATTAGAACCTACGTTCATTATATTTTTAGATATTGAAAATCCAGGCGATAAGTCATCAGTATGGGAGAAAATAACACGATGAATGGGCGACTTATATCAGTGATAGGTTGCGGTTGTCCTTCAGAACCTACTGGGTACATGCGTGATAACTGGGACACGTAAATAAATGATGAAATGAGGTAGTTCGTTCGATACTTACTGATTATTAAGGTGATGGCAGTTATCATCTGTTATGGTCAGGTCCTGGCTCCACAAACACACCGAAAACTTACAAGCCATATTAGCACTACAGATACCAAAGTATGGCGATAGTTCAATAGGCTGAAAAAGAAATAAAAACGAATCAGCCTCTGAAATTACACCCAAATATGTACTAAATCACAAGAAAAAACAATCCAAATGCATCCTTTTCTGTAGATTATCTCTGAAAATCTTTAATAATGTATATAGTGTTTACTTTCGCAAATTTTGTAATTCAATGTACATGTATATGTTTTAACATTTACCCATAAATTGCAGTTGGATTTTCAGTCGAATTCAATTACTTCAAATCGTTTTTGCTGTATGACCTACACTTGCCAATTGTGCGTGACAATACAATTAAACATCTCAAATAACAATACAATTATGTTAATTAAATTTGACCCCATGCAATAAATTCCAATTAGAACCTGCGCCCGTTATATTTTAGATATTGAAAATCCAGGCGATAAGTCATCAGTATGGGAGAAAATAAAAGATAATGACATTTACTTCTAAAAACATTTACATGTATTCAGATTCAGCTTACAGTAAGAAATATTTATTATTATACTACGCAAATTACCACAGCACGAAGGAGCTAAATTTAACCGAACTTTAGACTTAAAGGTTTTCATTTTACTAAATAAATGTAACCCTTGTCGTCATAGTTATTTAAATTTCAAATGTTCATTAAGACTGAGTCTTTTTGTGAATATGACGCATGGATTGTGACAGGTCAATTAACAAATACCTGTCTTAGATATCAAGACGATACATTTTGTAAAGTTGATTTAACAGCAGATTTTCATAATATGTTATATAAATTTAAAAATTTCATTAAGATTGAGTCTTTTTGTGAATATGACGCATGAATTGTGACGAGTCAATTAACAAATACCTCTCTTAGATATCAAGACGATATTTTTGTAGAGTTAATTTAACAGCAGTTTTGATAATAGTACAGAATAAGTTAATCCTAAAGCTTAGTTCAAAGTAAAAAATAAGGTTGAAGGAATGGTAAAAGGAATCATCACATGACGAACAGTCACTACCATGGTTAAAACAAAGAGAGGCAATGCAACAAACAATAAATTACAATTAATGCCTGCTCGACATTGTCCCACTCATGCTACAAATTCGTAAATAACGACTTTCCAGTAATAGACGTGAAGATGGAATAGAGGGGATGGGATAAAATTGCGATAGGGGGAATATATCCGTGGCCATTGTAAAACCGAAGTTACATTCATGTATCATTTGGTCTAGTAATCAAACGATAAAGTGCCAGCTACGATACTCTTGGGTGGAGGGTCGGCCCCGACGGTAGTATATTTATTTCGGGTATGAGAGTGAAAGCCAATTTTCTATTTAAAAGTTTTGCACTTTAGATTAAAATTGAGATACTAAGACATCTCAAAATAATATACCAGTTTAAGTTATCTAGGGATATAATTTTCTGGAAGAAAAACAAACAGGAAGAAAACATCTCCGATCTATTATATAATGAAATGCAGGGATTCATTCAAGAATTACGCAGAATTACACCAAACAAACGTCATTATCTAATTAACTCGTGAGCTTTGTTTTGAAAACATTCTTAAACAACCATCGCGTACGTGATGATTTTTACGTTCTGAGTGACATGGGGTTGTTAAGGTTTGGTTTGTCATTGATCATCAAGGAGACAGTGACTTACGTATGTCACACTTAAACAGTGTACCTGATAGTCTGAAGGTTATATGTGGTCCTGCTCTCTGGCAAGCGATATCGAGCTGCATAAAAACAAATTATCATTTAAGTTTTCTTTCTTTGGTTTTCTTTTTTCAAAATAATGATAAAAAGATGATAATTAAAGTTCCAGTTGTAGAATACTTTTTGACGAAACTACAATGTTCAGTAGGACTATTCCATGTACATTGAGATAACCGATTACGTTTGTGCTGGACTACTAGAAGACGTCATCCAGCTCTAACGACATTTCAGCGGGAAGATAAGTAGAGTTCCATTCCATCAGTATCGGAGATACTAGTACCACACAAAGGTTAGGGAGTATCACGTGGTACACAATATAATCCCATTGTTTCCTAACCCCTAACATGGTACCAAACTTGCTTGTGTGAAGATAATACATTGATTTATTTTATGTATACTTTAACTATCGTAAGAAATGTCACTACCACTGGGCTACATGTGTAAAGCCAGTCGTGTTCATGAGATAGAGTACTCGCTTTCTTAAAAATGTTCGTTTGCGGATTACTTAGTCAGCACGACTGAGTGCTTGTTATGTTGTGTTGCTGTTTAATTTATAAGTAGACGTCACCGTGTGCTCGTTAAGGGTGACAAATCTTGCCAATGCTCGGCATTAGTGGTCATTTAGCATTGGGGTTCCTTTAATGTGCTGGCACTAACTGTATCACGAGACCTCATTTTTACTAACTTACCCTAAAGACAGGGGCAGCCTACCGATGACCTTACCGTTACCGACCCAGTTGCACAATGCATTGTTAAATTAACTTGTAGTTAGCCATAAAGTAGAAGTAAAAATTCTAACTTGTAATTTGCAAACTATATGATTCAACGCTACTGCAGGGTTGTTTAGTTAGTAAATTACGAATTTATTAATAAAAATTTTATGTTAGAGTTATTGAACCCATAAATCTAACCATCGATAAGTTCATAGTTAAATTTAAGTATGAGTTAAACTATTGTGCAACTGGGTCCAGAAGGCGATCATACTTAACACTAGGCCACGGCGGCTCCGCACGACTGTTTGTCTACCAATTGTAAGAAACACGTTTTGTACATATGTGTTGTGTACCGAGTATGACATGATTGATTTTATACTCACTCAGTAGAACTAGAAAATTAAGTTCAATAAACAAATAGTGACAAAGTATTTTTTTATAAAGAACGTAAAATTTTCTGCAATATCAAAAATGGATATAAAGTTTTCTTTTTTTACACTGAATAAAATCATATATCATATCATCCTTCGAAAGCGATGTCCATCATTTTCATTTTAATTCAAATCCTTATTCCGAAGTCTTGTTTATGAATGTCCCTTGCCTACGTGATGAACTGCGTGTTCAGACTCATGTATATCAATTATTCGTTGGGGTTTAGCACGTTGATTATTGATCACGTAGACCTGATATATACACACCTTAACTTTATTTATGATTATATGGACAATGATATTACCTATCAAAGAGCCGCAGTGGCTCCCCGGTAGTACTGGTATTCTGACCGGGTGGTCGTCGATTCGAACGTTGTATGTCGCTGCTAGGTTTTCATGTCCCTTGCATTAATTAAAAACTTACAGTAGGTTTCAACAGCTTGAGTACCCTTACTGCATAGACCAAAATTTACAGCTTGTTGCCGTCTCTATATGAGTGAAAGATTTTCGAGTCTTCCTTTTCCCATAACATTTTGGCTATCTTACGTTTATTACAACTTCACATATAATTGATTAATTGAAATAATATGCAGTTGTTAAACATTGTTAAAAAAGATATTTTTGATGAGATCCATTGTTTGTGCGACGGTTTACAATATAGTGAAAGTAATTTGTTGGTGTTTTGCACGTGTAACATCGCGAGATTGTTATTGCATTTCATTGTCAGAAAAAGAAAAAAACATCACTTGTTCGCCACTTTCAATGTAACGTGATTGAATGGTCACGTGCGTTTCTAACCATGTCAAGGTTTGATATAGTTGTATAACGCACGTTTCTAGATATTTATGTAATTCAAATAAACTGATGTATTTTTCATAAGTTTTCATTTTATGTGCTCAAGTGTCGACCGGCGGAACCATATGGTGCTGTCTGTGCCTTTCATCAGGAAATGGTACTACGGATTAATTCAATCAAACTCGACAGGCATTCAAATATAAAAAAAATCCTGTAAGGTATTTCTTTTTCTCTTTGAAGATCGGTCTTCTGGTAAAAACCAGTTACTCATCCTATCTTACCTATTATAACGGCTAAACAAAAGAAGTCATTATCTTGATTCTGCTAAAGCTTAACGGTGACAGTTACAAAACCTTATCAATACTCCAATTGTTTATCAATTGGTCAAAATGTCGTGCGCCAGTTATGTTCTGGAGGTAGCGCATTTAGATATCGAGTGGCGGTTCTAATATCAGATGTTTGATTAAGACGAAAGAAGTCATCCTTGTGTCAAGGATAGGCAAACGACATTAAAATTAGCGTATTTCTCACGGAAAGTCCCTAACGGAGGTCAACATTTGCGTCATCCGAATCAGCATGTCTTTTTCATTCTGTAAGCAAAATTATTTAAGAGTACAAGATACAGTAACGTACCAAAAGTGAGTCAACCAATGTCATTTTCCCATACCTTCTAATGCTTAAATGAACTTTTTTCACTAGCTGGCGCAAACTGATGCTCTCTTTGAATCATTCAAAATTTATTTATTTTCATCTGGCTTTCAGTTTACATTTCTTTGGAGCTTTATCTCTGAGAAGTAACACGTTTTCTTGCAACAAGTATTTTGTTGACGCCGTGTTATATAAACAAAGAAGGAAATGATGCTGCAAATTTCGCTTGTCACTTATAAACACTTACAGTTTTCATCAAAAGAAATTGACACAGTCCAGACCAGTTCAGAAAGATAAACTATATATGTTCATATAAATTTGCAACATTTCACAAGATTCATTAAATATATGAGTCGGGACAATTTTTTTCGATAAAAATCCCTTAACTTGGAAAGCAATTGGAACATGGTATTTGTTGACTCAATGTTGGCACGGTATTGTCGTTTACGAATAGGTTATTTTGAAATTATGGAATGATTTAACGAGACATAATCATGGGTATTAAACATTTGGGAATATCAGAAAATTCTAGAATGATTTCTTTTTATTAAAAGAAGCCATTAGATAAAATTTAACAACGGGGAAATTGTATTTCCTTCTTAAATTCAAACCCGAGAGTTTCTCTACAAACTTGCCGTTGTCATTTCCTGTTATATATCACATCGGAGTTACTCGGACAGATATTTCATATTGTTGAAAACCATTGAATTTCCTTTGAAATCTACCATTGAATGTAATAGACTTCTTAAAATAATTAATACAGTGGAACCTCGCCTAAAGACCACCCCACTTAGGAGACCACCTCGCTATTAAGACCATCAAAATTCAGTCTGTTTATCATTATTTTAGGCTATTTCAACCTTGCTTAGGAGACCACCTCACTAATCAGACCTAATTTAGCCAGTCACTTGGGTGGTCTTAATAGTGAGGTTCCACTGTATATTTCTACAAACAAAGTGTTTGGTATAACTGATACTTTGTAAAGGAAATGGGTATATTTCTTAGTGAAAATGAAAAAGTACCGAAGGTTACTTTTTAAAATCAAAGTCCTAAGATATGACAAGTCTGCGATAAGCAAACTCTCAAAAGCGTCTTTCATTAAGTCAGTGAATCACCAATTCTTTATGTATTTTATTTCATGCCTCTTCACTGCAGCATCAAACGATGTTTAGAACATCTATCTACCTCTTATTTGTAATAAAAGCTTGTCCTGATTAAAATGCACTTGGTTTGCTATTTATTCTTTAACTATCCGTTATTTTCATTTTAATTTTTGTATATTAATACGGCAAATAAGATGATATAATTTAATTTTTTTCACCAACATGGACATTCAGCATTTTAAAGACCTTCCGACTATATTTTGAAAAACAAATATAACCGTACTTCATCATGTGTAAGAGAAAGTCATATTCTCCAATCTATTGCACTCTTCCAAAATAGTATAACTTCCTATCAAAAATACAGTATTTAAAATATGCCCTCATTATGCTTGAAAATAACACAAAATACCGGAATTCTGAATTTTAGTCCACAAAGCTTAGATAAATTTTACATTGCAATAAAAGAAAAGAGGGGCTTCGTTTTCCATCTGCCAGAGAATTGTTCTGTAACCTATGAAGCTCCGAACTCCATTTGATTATGGACCCAAGATAATATAATGTTTTTATGCATATTTACTTTAACTGACGCAAATTAAGAGCAAACAATACTCTTCTTCTGATGCATATTTGAGTTTAATGAAACAAATTCTCAAATTCTTACCTTGTGTGTAAAAGGCGAAGGCGCAGCAAAGGAGGAAACGATAGAAATTGATGCTATAAAAGTCAGATAGAACAAGCATATCTTTCCTGAAACTTGATTTTGTGACATCTCTAGGCTTATGGAAGGACAATAATATCAGTTCGATAGAATCATTATGGTAAATGAATGGTAAAGCCCAATTTATATACATTACAAGAGAAGGAAGTTAAGCTTGGAGAAAGCACGTCATATATCGGTCCAATTTAGCTCACAGCAGTACTTAATATGGAAAGACAATTTGGTATCGAAACCCCATTTTCTTCCTTGGCATATTGCTCAAGTAAATTAGATAATCCAGATATCGATTAGCGTGCTTTAGACATTGTTTTATATGCATGCTGTTTGATAATTTTAGAATACCATTTGGTTTGTCTCTAAATTTGGATAATGAATATTTAAGTCTGATCTTCATGGATCGTATTTTCGTTTCAATTTATTGTTCAGGGCGCGGATTCATTTATTCATTATCATTTTCGTTGATTTCGACTGACTTGATCACTCCTCGGTTGACTTATTTTAAATTATCTTCCTCTGGTGGTGCATTTCAGAACAATTACAGCTCCTCCCAATGGATATCTACTGTGACAATTATGAAACCGAAAAACAAATTAGTTTCCTATTGAAATTCTGTCAGAACAAATTGTTAAAAATAAGTAATTTATCACAAAGGGATCAATATACGAATTCACATTTATAGAAATAACTATGCATGCCCCCCTTTTTTGGTTTGTTTGTTTGTCTGTTTGTTTCAGACATAATTTTACGTTAATTCAAAAATAAAAGTATTATTGAGAGTGTTTACCGACAGAGAGGGGAAACAAGTATATGAAGTGCACAAACTTGAAGACAACAGCTGCCGAAGTAAGACTACCAGGGAAGTGATCATTTCCACTATAATTAGGTCTTACTGTGTATAGGCAGATGTTTTATGATAATAATCAACATTGATTGTGTAGGTTTAATTCATTTCCTTTCATAAAACCACTCTTGCAGGGGAGGGCATTGATTGCAGTGCGGCCAATATAACGTGCAAGATATGATTGTATAACTTCGAATTATAATCACCCATGTATTCGACTAAAATCAACACGTTAGTCATTATCTTATTTGAAAATGTATGTTTTCGATTATAAAATAGATATGATCATTTGTAAGCCTTCAGCTTAAAACAATTTTATAGAAAGCCCCAAAGCAAGATAATCCAGCTATAATTTTTCCGTTTATCAAACATGGCGATAGAAATAAACATCAAGGACCTCGTGTGATTCCGTGTGTCAGTGATTCACAATTTTTTATTCTATAGAAAATTTTAATTTCATTCGCTTAATATATGTGTGATGAAACAATTTCTTTTGAAAAAGAAAAGTTTGCCGAAAAATTTAAGTTTTTTCACTTCATTCAAAATTGTTGACAACCAATTGACTTCAAACAAGCCATGTCATTCATTTAACCTAGTGTACATTACTCTCTTTTTTTTAGATGTTTGTATCTCGTGGCTTATCATATGTATGTAAAGACCACTGAACACATGACCAATCAGCCAGGTCTTTTTCAAACTCTCCATGTGCAGTATTAATCAAGGATAAATTAGCATTACTAGAAACTTCATTATTCAACTGTATCAAGTTATGGAGATGCTACATTCATCAGAAAATTAGTGTTTATAAGCCATTCAAAATCAGTCTGAAATCATAAAAAACATACCAGAATCATGTTTTATTTTCGAAGACATATTGCTCAAAATGGTTTATACAAAAACTCTTTCTGTAATGAGACTTTGAGCCTGTGATCAATTTATTTAAGCATTCTGTTTGAGCATGGCAATCTGATCGTGTGTTTCCATTATGATAAATTCATATTCATTACTGAGAGCTTTATGCGATTAAAATCATCTATGTAGTCATCTAAAATCCAGAGGTCTTTGTCCAAAAGTCGTCACTCTTAATGCAAAGTGATTAATTTTTAGCAAGTCTCATTTGTATATTTTATTGAAAAGATACCACGTGTTAGAGTTTGTCTGTTATTCATAGTCTTAGTTAAACTTGTTTTTTAAAACAGAAAAAGTAAGACAATAATATTTTCTTTCAAACATGGCTAAGATATTTTGGTCGTAAGAATGATTGTAAAGATGACCTCCGATCGTTTTACTGTGACTTTGTTTTTCGTTACATGGTACTAAAGATATTAGAAATATTCATATAGGCTATATCGACCATTTTGTCAGTTAAGCTACCTCTTCCACAAATTGATTCACGGCAAGTAAGTCTGGTCAACAAGGTTTCTCTTCCCGGGTACCAGTTCTCATCTCTTCTGATCTTTTCAAATAGCTCTGATCGTTATGTATTCACTTTTGTATATTGTCTCGTATAACGCAACATCTGTCAGATTCTCATCATTCTTTATTGAAAATGAATCTTCCCATCTGTCATGTTATAGAAAATTTCCTGCATTCTTAAGTGAACATGAACCTCCCCATATGTCATGTTATAGAAAGGTTCCCATCATTCTTTATTGAACATGAATCTTCCCATCCGTCATGTTATAGAAAATTTCCTGCATTCTTAAGTGAACATGAACCTCCCCATCTGTCATGTTATAAAAAATTCCTAGCATTCTTTATTAAACATTAACCTTCCCATAGGTGATGTTACAAAAAATTCCTGTCATTCTTTATTGAACAGTAACCTTCCGATCTGTCATGTTATAGAAAGGTTCCTGCATTTCTTTAGTAAACATGAAACTTCCCATCTGTCATGTTAAAGAAAAGTTCCTGCATTTCTTTAGATAACATGAAACTTCCAATCTGTATTGTTATGGAAAGGTTCCTGTCATTATTTAGTGAAAATGAACCTTCCCATCTGTCATGTTAAAGAAAAGTTCCTGCATTTCTTTAGTTAACATGAAACTTCCAATCTGTATTGTTATAGAAAGGTTCCTGTCGTTATTTAGTGTAAATGAACCTTCCTAACAGTGAATATCAAACCTATTTCATTGTCTGAAAAATCTGTAAGAGCCGACATCTCATAATACAACTCGGATTTATGTAATATACTTGAATAATTATGTCCATTTTTCAATATACATGTACACTATTTACAATTTCTTGAAAAATAGTCTGTTTGAAGATAAACTTTCAGAGACCATCTTTGTGATAGTCTTTTAGAAACAATGAGAAAATATATTAAAGTCTTTCTTTGATAAATTCTTGTGCTTTTCCTTTACTGTTGTAGAATATATCATTACCTAATAGATATTCTTGTTATTATTATTAGTTATGATATGTTTTCCCCTCGACGGTCTTAGCTGTGCGGAGATTCAACCATTTGACTACAAATTAGTCCGTCAAGGCACCTGTTGTTTACCATATGCGTGACGCATATCTTAGTTAGACAAATATTTTGCTTATGGTAACAAACAATACTTAATTGATTTTCTTTACAGTACACATTTGGTTCTAAAGATGTATTCTTTGAGCGTTTTTCCACTCTTTGACTTTCCGAGAACATTGCTAAAACGCAGAAACAATTCTTTTAACAATTCCTATTTGGAATTTATACTGGTGTTTTTCAATTGGAGAATAAAGTAAAATGACTCTGTATTTGAATCGAAATCTAAAATCATTGTAAGTAATTGAAGCTCAAATACCATATACAGCTTGTATGCACAAGTCCAAATTTACTATTCGATCATATGATTTCGAGCTCATATCTCATACTGGATAAGTTTCCCTGTGATATAGATTAAGTACTTTAACTTTGAAAAGATTTGTATCACACGTGGAATCCGGGTATCTTTTCCAATACACAACTCGCTTAAATATAAAGCTATTTCATTTTTAAATCAATTTCATTTTATTTTCAATTAAAATGAGTCCAACATTCACTTTTCGTTTTCCGTGATACGCTCCAACAGGAACCATGATGTAAGATGTAAAAAAGTAGAATTGTAAATAAATTCGTTACTCAAACATCTGTTAATGTTGTTAGTATAAACTGTGAAAACGTAAACCTCACAGGGAGTTCAACCTATGTATGTATATACCGGTAAATCGGTTAATTATCTACCTTATAGGTTGAACTCCCTGTGAGGTTTAAGTTTTCACCGTTTATACTAACAACATTAACAGATGTTTGAGTAAAGAACTTATTTTTCAAAAGAGCAACTCCAGAGGGACAATTTCTACGAAATGCTTTACAGGTTTTGAGAGAGAATATTAGATCAGCATTGTGTATTTTACAGCATACATCGTTCTCAATGATTACTTTTTAACTTGCATTATCGTTTCATCCTTTTCTGAAACATAACAGTATAAATTCAAATAGATTGCTTCTTAAAGTCTAAAGTCATACATTAAGAGAGAAGATAAATATATGAGTGGACACCCTGAATGTAAATGAGAAACCATGTGATGTTTGTTTACATGCTCTCTCTCTCTCTCTCTCTCTCTCTCTCTCTCTCTCTCTGTTGTTGATACGCTCTGTGTATAACTGTTATGTAGTTTTTACAATCAGTCTATTGTTTACATGCTCTGTGGACACGGTTTTGTTGTGTCCCTGATTTGTGTCTTGTTTTCATGCTCTTACTTTTGCTTTTTGGTTTCTCTGGTAGGTTTGTTGTTTACACATTCTATGGGCTGACTAGACTCCAGTTCTATTGTTTGTCCTGATTAGCTGGTTTACATGCCCTTTGGAGGTGCTTTATGGTTCCTCTGATTAGTCTGTTTATAAAGTACATATATGTAAATCATGTTTTTCTGGTCTTTTATATACATATACTACATGACCATTTGTCCTTTTTCTAATTAGTCAGTTTACTTGCTTTGTGGACATGATTTCTGCTCTTCAACCTGTTCATAAATTTTGATGACTAATATTGTCTCTAATGCGTCTTTTACGTTCAAACTGATAATCAGTATTCTTTCACAGGTTGGGAAAATATTAAATTCATCGAAATCCAAGAGGTGAATGGATTTCATATTAAAAATCAAGAAATTATGTTATTTCTGTGCCAAATTATGTGGGTGTATTGCCAATGGACAACTAAGAAGCGGAAAATTGTAATTGGAAATCTAAGTCGGGTAGGCATTAGGTATTATCTTGCAGAAATACTTGTGACAGTTTCTGCTTTGAAATTCTAAATACCAATCAAGTTCATCAGCTGCAACTGAATCATTTTTCAAATGAAAGCTGAAGAATGGCAAAGATGATATCCATTCTATTGATTGGAAAGAATTGACAAGTACATTTTTTATTTATGAAATGATATATGCTCTTTAATATATAACAAAACACTCAATGTATGAAATGTATGAAATGGTAGTAAGTAAGTAACGTTATTACATATCAGGACGGAATTTCTCTGAAGTCTTTTTTTTTTTTTTCTTTTTTTTTTTTTTTTGCTTTTAGAGACGACTTGATATCTTTAAATCGATATTGTAACTGCAGTGGAACGTCACAATTAAGACCATCCAAATGACTGGCTAAAATTGGTCTGATTGGTGAGGTTGTCTCCTTGGTGAGGTGGTCTCCAAAGTGAGGTGGTCACCTAAGAGAGGTTCCACTGAAATATGAAATTGTTTGGTCTCATTCAAAAGACACAATAAGCTGATTCCAATGAAAATTATTTGCTATCGTGAAAGTGAAACTAGGGTTGAGTCCAGGTACTCCGAAAGGGTAAGCAACTTCTGATTCATGCGTGGCATTCGCCATGTCACCTTTGTAGCAAATCCAAGAATAAGTATCATCCACTGATATTCGTTAACTAGAAAAGGGCGGGATTAGGTACAAGACAAGGAGAACATCTCCCTCATCTATTTTTCCGATATACCCTGACGATCAACCAGGCCTTGATGCTTACAGAAAAACTTCCGAAGTTCAATTTAACCACTAGGAACCCATGGTCAAATAATTTTTTGTCAACAGCAACCCTGCTGCGGCTGGAATATTGCTACGTAATAATTGAAAGTTCGCAACAGGGAAATTGAAGTCATCTCTTTTATCGTAAAATTTTGTTTTCAATCGTCCATAATTGTCAATCTCCAGTGTAGGTCATGGTATGAAGCCAACTTGGCAGTTACCGTGGTGTCCTTAGTTTTATGTTCATTTGGATAGATGCGATGAACATAGTCACAAAATTTAGAATTATTTAATGCAAGACCGTCATCCATACAACGGAACTTGAAATTCTGGGACAAGTTCTTTCCATTATTTTCAAAAGCTTTCGTATCAAAGTCAGCCTCATACGAATAATGAAATGTCAACAAGAAGGGGGCACAGTTCGTATCCATTCGTATCCGTTGATTGATATGTTGTGATTCTCACATTGAAGGATTTGAATTTTGTCGGACATATAGTATTGTTTTTCTACATAATCCCCTTCAGTCTCAACACACACTTTAGCAACCGGTAGTTAAGGGCCTCAATGTCACTTTCAAAGAACTCATGTTCTTTGTTGTTTAGGAAGTCATCCAGTGCATGTATGATGTTGTCATTGGACTGAAAGTGGGTGTCTGGCTAGTGTTTGGATACTGAAGAGGATAATGTTGAAAAATGATACAATATGTCAGACAAAACTCAAATCCTTCGATGTGAGACTCACAACATATCAATCAACAATCATTATTGTACCAAGTTCCATTGAAATCCTCCAAAGGGTTGAAGAGGAGTTGCAAAGACGGAATGAAAGGACAGGTGCAACACTGTATGTCCCTCGCCCATGCTATGGCAGGGGCATGAAAATAAATTAATCATGTGTTTTGGAAAACTGCGTTCATTAATTTAACATCTTGAAGCCTTTATGTGGATTCTCATCAATATATTCAGATAATCCATATCATGACCACAGAAGTTTCTAAAATCCATGATACTATTGGCATACCCAAACCTCTACCTCCTAGCACTCCGTTGAGAAAAAAAAACAGAAAGCATGCTTGCAAAATATCAACCCCTACTTCTGTGCTTAGTGGGGGATTTGTTATATTTATCCCCAAAGAAGTGTTGACCGTTGTATTATCTGACATGTCACGAAATGAGCTAAATAACTTCACACCAACAATATGTATCAGGAAGATTTATTAGAAGGTGGTTCGTTTGTTTTTATGGGAAAGTCTGTCAGTCATATGGTTGTATTCAGTTTTCATTGGTGTATTACGCAGTCTCCAGCAATGTATCTGCTTAAAGACATTTTAATACTCTGCAAGTCTGCCTTCTATCAGAACATTATTAGTATTTATTATACCTCGAATACACATCTCTGCTTCTGATTAGTCTAAATCGCATCATGTGATCGAAAACACTATTTATGTCACCCTCGAACATTTATGTCACCCTCCTGACCGCTGTTCAGCTCTTTGTTTCTTACATTGTGACGTCATAAGCCAAGACAGAAACTCTCAATGAATGTATGGCGTTGCTCTCTCCGATAGGCAGTGCCTATGTTCAAAATCAAATTCGTAGTTTCTGAAGAAAGTTGTCTTTATTGATTCTGTATTTCGGTATAATAAACAATTTATTGCCCTGATTGGAGGGAGGTATGAAGATTTGTTTACCCGCGACAAGTCACATTTCCCTCGGGAAATATGACTTGCCTTGGGTAAACAAATCTTCATATTTCCCCCAAATCAGGGCAATAAATGTGTAATGATTATAGCAAAACATCTAATCAAAATCCGATACCGAGTGTTCCCTACACGAAGTTCTAATGAAATCCTGTTGGCAGGTTCAATTCAATAACGTCCATCAGAACTCCGTGTGTATCATTTATCCACGTTGACGATTATACCTTCAAATTCTGAGGGTAGAAATTTGATTGCCATTCGACAGAGGTCATGGGATTAGCCCTCTAAGAGGAATTTCATTATATCTATGAGCAAAACACAGTGAAGATAGAATTTTTACAGATTGGTTAGACGCCTTGTGACTTGCAATGCATAGGTCTGATTTCCCACATTGGAAGACACCCCCCCCCCCTTCCGACACATTATGTAAACCAACGCTGAGTAGGTCAATCACCTTACATACTCCCTCGGACAATGCATAGGTAGGTGCTCAGAAAATTACTCTCCTAGCTTAGATGAGAAATAAATACCATGAATCGGTTTTAACGGGGTCATGTACATGTATGTACGGTGTGGTTGGTCGCGTTGCCATGGTGATTCATAGAACTCACAGACAATAACTAGTCCTTAATTATCCACGACATTAAAAGTTGATCACCATAGGTCCTTTTCACCTAAGAAAATTTTATAATTAAAATTACTCGTAACCGTAGGTGAGCAATTCTACAATTTATCAGTTTTTGTTTAAAATTAGTTTGACCAACTGTTATGAAAGATGATTTTTTTTTCGGATTATATAAACTAGATTGTTGCTTTATTTCTTGAATTGAAAGTTATAATTTGTAAAAAAAAAATCAATATAAAATTTACTTACACTTACAACTTACGAGTCATCTAAATTGCAAGATTTTGTTAAAAGAGCTGAAGATGGTCTGCTAGAAAAATATGGAGTTTAGATAAGAGCTGTACCATATGAGCTGAGGCAACTGTAAAAAAAATAAGAAAGGAAAAAAAGTGGTTGTCAGCGAATATGTTCGTGTATTTGAACGATGTTTGTATAAGATTTGATCACTGGATACTTAATATCACAGCATGTCAGTTAATGGATAGCATTATATAACCTCAAAATGTCTTAGTCAATCGTATCAATAATTTATTAAATGAAGCAAGTAAGATTTACAATCATAGAATATTCAATAAAATCCTGTGGTAAAATATCAGTGATATGAACTGATATTTATCGTTACCATTAGTTCCTATTGATTTAGATAAACAAGACTAATTCAGATAATCCACAGTCCCCAAACTGGGATCATCACTAGGATATATTTATATCTCATTAAAAGTAGGTCAACTGCTAACAAAGTCAAATTTGATCAGTATCTCATCATTCCGAGGCTTCAAAGCAAGCTTCATGCAATACCTACAAAGGTATCAGGAAGTTGGGAAAAAAAGTGTCTCAGACAGACGCGGGGGCAGACAGTGAATACTTTTTTTCCTCAAATTTCCCTAGTAAGGGAGTTATAAAGCTAAAAGTATTTGCTAGTTTACTTGCTAAATTGTCTGTAAAGATCATGGTGTAACTTTCAAATACAAGAGTGACAACTCGAACAAAATATATCTAAATAAACTACGATGTGTCTCTTAACATAATAATTGATAGATAAACATCCAAATTGTTGTATACCGATATATTATAAACTTCAAAAATTAGTAATGAAAACTTTAATTGAATATAAAAAATCTCTCACAAGCATTAGCAAACTGACCCATCGCATGGGCGGAAAATTTATCGATTCAGTGACTTTAAAATACATTTAAAATGTTTGAGATTTTTAAAATTTGATGTCATATAAAATTCAACAAATTTTCAAGCGTAATGGAAAGATCAATTGTTAGTGCCGCCCTAAACTTTTATTCATTCATCAGATAGTCAACAAAACAAATGATATTAAGCATATACTTTTAATGGTCATACACCATACTGTATTACATGTACATGTATGAATGCATATGAAATTTATGACTAAGTGTGCTATATGAGGAAACAAACTTCTTTTTTTATGACTTGCAATTTTATTCATGTAAATGTTTATATATATTTTCATATGAAGAAGATACACAAACATTTTTTTTGCTGTATATGTACACAAGACGTCGCTTGTACAATTTGTTATAGACAATGTTTATATATCTATACATATGAAGAAACTAACATGGATAAAACCTACCATACATAATTGTCTTATTTTTTATGTTTTTGGCAGAATGTCATTGGTTTATCGTACATTACCAAGAGATATTTTTCTAATGAACCTACTTTTTCATGTAAAATCAAACGAAATAATCATTATGCAAGAACATAATATATATAAAGAAAGAGGAACAAGATGTCAGGAGAAATGTCTTGCCTGAATGTCATCACGTGAAATCAAAAGCCCTTAAAGAAAATATGCTTCCCAGAATAGAATTAAATTGTCCTGAATATTCTATCAAAGATTTTAAAATTCGAGTTTTGATCTGTGATTTTGGTAAGAATGAGCCCTTTTTGGAGATGATACATTTTAATCTCAATGTTAAATTAATATAGGTGAATTAGCTTTTCTGAAGCAGATGGAACCTAATATTATTCCTAAAACAAGAAGTTTCCTTGAAACACCGATGCCCTCTTAGGTATGAACAAGAATAGAATCTCTTCCCCAAGGTTATTAAGTACAAAAGTCAAAGTCACAAATAAAAAATATCTTGTCAATAGTCATACCAATAACTATATGGGTAACAACGCCAATATTGATAAGTCTTTGTCACATAAACTTATATACCATCAACCAGAATTTTTGTTATTTAAACTTATTCACTACCATTGTAAGTGTGAGGCTCCGCCTTCGTTATTTCTGCTTCCTCTGTGCCTTCTCTTGGACTCCTATAGGCGATCGGTCCATAAACCATCTGATAATGGTCCATGCACATACGGGTTCTAGGGGACATATTCGCTAGAGTATTTGGACTCAGTTGCACTGCATCATCTGTATCCTTAGCTGAATCATGGTTACCTATTGTCTGCTGCTCTGAGACAAATGATGCTGGGATTTGAGCAGAGTCCTCAGGATCACCGTACAGTTCCTCAACTGGTGGATCTTTTACATCTTCTTTGTGGACAGGGTCACAGAAACTATCAAGTAGATCCCCAAGGTTTAATGAGAAAGGTAATTTGTCCTCAGGCTCAACATGAGTTCTCTGCCCGTTTTCAGTGATATCTAGAATTCAAAATCATTCAAAATCAATACTTATATATTAATCCAACCAAACTGATTTTAGTTTATGTAAATAAATTCATATTAGTTTTTCTGTTTTAAATCTGATTTTCCCATTTTTCTCATTGAACTACAATTGAAAACAATAAAAAAAAATTCAAAAAACACTGCAGATACCCCAAAATAGCAGCTATCAAGAATACCCCTGAATAAGTCATATGTAGGTCAATGTCATAAGGTCAAGATCATTGTGTCAAATATTATGGTACCAACAGAATGGTCTTGTCACAAGGAATACACATGTGGAATCTGAAAGCCCTATCACTTACCAGTAAGAAGTAATGGCCCATTTTAATTTTTTTAATATGGTCAAAGTCAATGGTCAAGGCCATGAGACAAAAAATATGGTATCAAGGGAAAACCCTCGTCACAAGAAATAGACTTGAGAAATTTAAAAGTCTTATATCTTACCATTTAGAAGTTATGGTCTATGCGGACAAACAATCAAACTGACTAACAGACAGACCAAAAATATAAATTATGGCCCCAAAACTTGTTTCTTGGGGCTTAAAAAAGTTATAGCATTGAGAGACGAACTAAATCTTAAATAAATTTAAAAAAAACAACAATAGATTTATCTAATGATACAAAATATACCCTATCCCTGGAAGGATGAGGACATGAAAGATACAGAAGGTCTATTGTCAGCTTTGTACCCCAATATATCAAGGTTATATAAAGACAAAAAGTAAATCATTAGATTAATCATAGCAACACTAGTTTCAATAAAGAATAAGTCAAAGGAAAATAAATCTGCCTAAATAAATATTCAATCCCAACCATATAAAAAGTTTATCTCTGCATGGTAGATCTATGTACCAAATTTCAATTTAAAGTGTCCATTTTTGACTGAGATAACGGATAGAAACTAAACTTGGTATGACGGAAAGAAAGAACATAGGTAACGCCATATTTTATAAATTATAAGTCAAAGATGAGACATAAAAACTGCACCTATCATGAAATGCAAGATTATTTTTAGAAAGTCATTACATTTTATTGTGTTCGGTGTAATAGTGATATTGGTGAAATTTTTACCATGAATAGGGTAATGCATGTTAAACTCTTTATCAGAATATCTCAGATGTGTCACAGTTACCTTGGGAATTGCTCATATTTCTTTCCGTCTCTTTTGAAGTGTCAGTATAATTGTTTTGGTTATAAGATGTTGTCTTTTGGTGCTGTTGACTGATTGATCCTGTTTTATCCCCTCTTACTCCCTCTGAGTTCTGTACTCTGTGCACCACTTCAAAGTCTGTGCCATCCTTCTCCATATCAGACGCTGTCTTTTTCTGTTCAAAATTATTGGCTGAATTCCAAGGTGCACCCATTGTGTGATACAACTCAAAATCTCTGTCAGAGAAAATCATGCTGGGGTCATCGTTTCTCTCTAGCAAGGAATTTAATACGTTATCCGATCTTAGCCTACTACTGGTCATTTGTGGCATCTGCATATTTTCATAAATGGCATCATGAGATATGTCAGATCTTCTACTGCTCCTCTTTGAACTACTTGCTGTTCTTGCTTCGCTGCTTGGGAGTGCATTAACAAGTCCTACAACATCATCATAGAGTCCCATCTCTGACTGTAGCTGATCCTCTGTTGCCCTTACATCAGAGGATCTCATGGGAGAATCGTTTGTACTAGACATTTTCTTTAAGTTGGACTTCCTATTATTTCTGACTACAGAGTAATCCTTTGGAACATTATCAGGAGCTGAGATAGTTTTATGCTTACCAGAGGACAAAGGCTTTACAGAAGAGAAGACTGGCACACTGTTGGTGTGTGTTCCATTGTTCCAATGCATGTCAAATATATACTGCTCATTTTCAAAATCCTTGTGATTTATCTCTACAAATGAATCATCACTGCTGACAACGCTGGTGTTGAGGTGCTTATATGTCTTGTCATTTGGGCATAAGAGGGGATGGCCTTCTTCATGAGTTCCAGTGTTAGTTTTAGACTTTTTGCAGCTGCTTTTAGATGATGATCTACCTGAAATAGATAGATAAATTACAGATAAATTACAGAGGTAAGATGAGCATGTTAAAAAAAACAGGAATCAAGAAAAAGTACTACAAAGGTAAAAGTAACACAATTGTTTTTATGCTTTGTAAGGTCTCCTATAATGTAGCATTAATCAATGATGTTGAGTCATTATATGAACTGATTTAAACAACAAAGCCTCTGAAGACAAATCTTCTTACTCTGTGGCTCTTCAATCCTGTGACATTTAATGGAACAAAAACATAAAACCATTCATCACTTTACTAATAAAGTTAATCTTTATCTTGAAAAACATAATGTGTGGTCAACAATCTACAAGATAAAGTATGATTTCTTATGCATTACTGTGAATAAGAAGAGACAAATGTTCTAAAATATTAAAAACTTATGAAAATTGTAACCAAAAAGAAGCCTGCATAAGTATTTCTACATATACTGTAAATGATTTGTTGAAAAACTAAAAATCAACTCTATATTTTCTTCATCAATTAAAACAAACAATGATCTAAGCATTAACCTCATGTCAGAAACCTTCCAGGTTTGAATCTTTGCTTCATAAACTCTACATCACTTACCTAAGTATGTGACTAAAAAATTATCCTTTACTACTAAGTATTTGAAGAAAAAGTGATTGAAAATTCATATGGAACATTCAGAAGAGAGGCATAATTTCAAAGACTTGGTACAATAAAGGCCACTTCTGACTGCTCAATGACCAAAGAGTCATGTACAGACCAATAATTGGAAGTAATTCACCAGTACTGATTGATGACTCCATATGGGAAAGAGATTCTAGAATAAGATCTTAAGTAAAGTACAATTAAAAGAACTAAGAACCTATAACTTACTGCTTTTCTTGGTACACATATTTGATTTTGAATTAGAGAAATCTGTTTGCGTGACTTTTTTCACTGACTTCTTTTCTTTCTTTCTGGAATGTAAATAGGAGAAATTGAATAAGAATCAATCTGAACTTTAATGGGAAACATAATTAGAATTAAAGTGTGTAATGATGGTATCGACTTTGCCCTCCAACTTCTATCTATTTTTGTACTAATAAATCTAATTCTTCAAGAAAACAAAAAGCTAAGTAAAATTCACATAATATGCATTTACCATGTAGCGGTTTATTACTGGTGCATGCTTATTTCAGCAAACAACCTTTTATTTTAAAGTGATACAATTTCTGATTAATAAAGATGGCATTATTTAGTTTTGTTATAGAATATTAAAAGAGGTCACCCTACATGATTTCCAACTGAAATCTACGGCTGTATGCTGTAGCAAATACTTTTCTTTCAAACATTTCTTTATGGTTACCGTTGTAACAAGTTTGTCTGACTATAAAGGCCATCTTGAAAATGGTCATGGTGAGGACATTTTCTTCTATGAAATTCTATATAAAAGCCACCAGATTATAAAGGCAACTTTTGTCTCTTTTCAATTGATTTTTACATACTACATTAACTATATGATTAAAGGAATATTTTGCACTTTAAGCAATTCAATAGTATATGAATGTGCATTGTGTCACAAGAAAACTTTCTTTAAAGTAGTAATTGCTTTAATTTAGATCATTTTCCTTATGCAAATCAACAATTTGCTCTGAATACTTTGTACTTACCTGTACCACAAAAAGCAGATTATGACTCCTAGAATTATCAAAACACATCCAGCAACTGATAGTCCAATGATCAGAGCTAATTCTGTTGACACACCAGTTCCTGTGGAAAATTACAAATCTATGTAAATCAAATTGTGAAACAAATGAATGTTTCAGTATTTTGTACATGAAAAACAAAATTACAAAAAAAAACGGCAAAACTAATTAAAGTTGGAGCTGCCAAAGCCTCATAAAGTTCTAAAATTATTTTTCCTTTTTTGTACCTAACACCAAACCACAGATCAGTCACTAGATCAAAACATTTGATATGAAAGGAACTAAGTCTTTTCAAAAGGGAAGGCATGTACAACATGAAAGTGTCTAATTACTTACTATTCAAAACTTATAAAATATATATTACACTTACTTTGCTTACACAATGGGCCTTCAAACCCAGAAGGACACACACACTTCAGGTGGTGATGATGTGGATAGTCAGGATACACATCCT
>JACSZP010023717.1:371-26208 GCA_016161895.1 Pinna nobilis
TTAACGTGCCAACACCTACTGTGACACGGGACATCGGTTTTTACTGTCTCATCCGAAAGACAGGGACGGCCAACCGCGGAGTGGCGCTGCGGGAATCGAACCCCCGACCCTTCGATTGGAAGTCGAACACGCTAACCACTCGGCAACGTAGGCCCCTCTATGAGAGAGAGCTTGTGTTTATCTACTGTATACGGAAATTTCCGCTCCGGTTTTAGTTAAGCACCTTTAGCCTTCCGTTTTAGTTAAAGAATTCAAAGATTAGTCAAAGTTAAAAGGTGGCGAAACCGTTTGCAAATGCATTAGGATAAAAAAAAAACTCGGAGCGAAAATAATCCTGAATACAATACATCCACAACGAAAATTCTAGAAATTGGTTTAACCTATTCACGTAAGTCACCATGACTCGAACCTATTGAAATGCGAACTCGATCTGTAACTCCATGAAAGGAAACTTGTGTCCAAATTTCAGTAACTGAACTGCATACACAGCGAAAAAAAATCGGGAAAATCATGACCTGAGACGGACGGACAAACAGACAATGCTATAACTCGTATCAGAGGACTGATTTGACACTTTTAATGATTCAGACTCTATTCGTAGAAAAAAAACGTAGTTATTAATAGTTAAATTCACTAACAGCGCCATTGACAAAATGACAAGACAAGAACATTGTATTTAAATTAAAACATCATAATAGCATGAATGTTCTGATTGAATCAATGAGGTGTATGAAGGGAAACAAAAGAGAATGGATGCATGTGTACCAGACAGTAACTAACTAACTAAGTATAATATTGGCTACTATGTTTAATGTATGCTAAATAAAGACCCCTTACCTGTCTTCAGTAAACTGGGAAGGTTTAAGAAAGTCTAAATGCACCAAATCCAATATGAAACGTTTGCATCAACGGACACCAATTTCACATTGATTATTATGAGTTAAATGAAGCTTCAATGCCTTATTACATATGAATACAATGGGGTCAACTTAATTTTTCAAAACTGCATATGTTGTTTTTGCAGAGGAAGGGTAGTGTGTTGCCCTAATTATACCTTACAGAAAGGATCTTGTGTTCGTGAGTATTGTATAAATTTAGTGTTGTTTGAAAATGAAACCCTGTAAATCCGAATGAATTGAATAATGTAAGTGATATAGAATAATCTCTGCCCTTTCCGTGTAATACTGCTACGATATTCGAATAATGTTATTCTGTTGATTCGTTGGATGGATGTACGGACATTTTACGTCCTTTTCAAGAATCTTTCGCTTGTATAGAGATGTCACCGTGTGCCATGGAAGGATGTAAAATTTGCACCTTGCTTGGCACTTTCGGCCGTTGAACAATCTGCTTTTAAATATTCCGCTGGAGAGCCTGCGCCCCAAAGATGCCGATTTCCTGCACTTTGCTTGGCACTTACGGCCGTTGAACAATCTGGTTTTAAATAATCCGCTGGAGAACCTGCGCCCCAAAGATGCCGATTTTCTGCACTCTGCTTGGCACTTTCGGCCGTTGAACACTCTGCCTTTAAATAATCCGCTGGAGAACTTGCGCCCCAAAGATGCCGATTTCCTGCACTTTGCTTGGCACTTACGGTCGTTGAACAATCTGCTTTTAAATAATCCACTGGAGAACCTGCGCCTCGAAGATGCCGATTTTCATCCCTTTGCTGACTAAATGTAATGATTTACCATCATGTCACCTTTGTATCCTTAGGAAACGTTGGGAAAAAAACATTTTTCTTCTTCATTTCTATTTAATTGCAAATGTTTTGTGAAGAGATATCTAATTTTGCAATGTATGCGATGACAACATTTTCTTTGCGTCATTGATTGCTATTTATAAATATTTACCTAAGCTTGTCCACCTGGTCGCTATGGGAAATATTGTGAAGAGTTTTGCCCTCCCGGATTTTTTGGAAACCGATGCAGGGAGGAATGCGACTGTGATGAATTGAAGTGTAACCCAGAATATGGCTGTAAAGCAGAAGGTGATTATATTCTCCGTAATGTGTTTAGCTTATAACATATACTGACTCTCGTTTTTCGGGGGTGAGGCTGTCTTATTCGTTCTTATAAACCCTATTTCTGTTTCAAGTTTTCTGTTTTAAACGCCATTCCATTCAAATACTTTTGAAAACTGACCTTACTAACTAACTTAAACGTTGACCTATTTCAATGAGGAATCCAGATGTGATCATGAATGATTTCCTGTATCACGTGCAAACCGGAAATCAGGCAACATTTTTGTCTGGTGCAGCAAAAGTAAACATCGTCGAAGCTGTCCAACGACATTTTTAGGAAAATAAGAGTGAGGAAGATTAATTTTATTTGTTGATCGATAATTCGTACTTTTATCCTTACACTCGCCGAAACCGATAACCCGATAATACGTGGTTTTGTCAATACAACTTACAGAAGAAAAGAAACAGAATTTTTTTTATATATATATATATATACACACACACAAAATGTGTCCGTTCTAAATAAAGGGTTTATTCATTGGGGAAAGTATACCATCCAGAGCAGACGGACCAAAATTGAGATTTGGGTCCAGGGGTTACAGAATTGCCGAGCGGGAAGAGGCGCCATTATTTTGGTTGCCGAAAATACGGACATTGATAGATAATCACTCTCTGATTATTTATCTTTTATTGAAACTCTTAAAGGTCTACTTCTCTCTCATCTATTCTTTCTCTTTTAATAAAATGATTTGGGGAAGTGCTGTAGCCCACGATCCCGGTACATTTGCATGGCATCTACTCGTGCTATTTATTGTTGTTCATTTTTTATATCCAAGGTAATACCTTGTCATCTAAAACAACAACAACATGGACATCACAGATAGAGGTGCCGTCCGATACCGTCCTACAGACCGACCTATCTGATCCTTCACTTCCAGTGACAATTTCAAGCATCACAACAAGGGACCGTACAACGTCTGAAAGTGCTATATCTACTGCCACTCCTTTGCCATGGATAATACCTTTTTCAACAGGTCTTTTTCTCCTTTGTTTTGTTATCATCTGCCTTGTTTGCAAGAATAGGTAAGTTCATGTTCTGTCTTATCATATGGATCTTCTATAAATAAATGAACAATATGAATTTAGGCTAAATAGTGTCAGTCTCGTTGGCAAAATGTTATCCCATAGTTCTGGGTACTATGGCATAGCAGTACTTGGTATTTAAGAACCAGTTTGTACCATAGTACCGTTTTCCTTAATAGACGGCTACTATATGATGATTTTTCCCTGGGACTTATTTGGAGATGCCATTGAATGCTGGTGATGATTCCTTTTTAGGCCTATTTTCGACTCTTAAGCTATTGATCGGTGGGAATCGCACGGGCACCTCCTGTGGCATAAGTACATGTAGTTCCAAATTACAGTAAAAGAACCAGCTTACGACTTCTCGATTCAATAGCGAACACCCGATATTGGAGCAACGATTAATCTCTTTGTCACCATGTGTTCAAGCATAAATGTGTGTATAGCCTATACATGTATATGAATTCATCTCGACAATTTTCCGTGTATTAGCGATTCCGCGAAAAATAACACCGAGAAAATGAACTTTATTCAAAATGTAAATAGATATCCCTTCCAAAACGTTATACAATGTACATGTACCTCAACAATAATTAAGGCAGATCGTTAGCTCTAGCCGTCTCCTCTATTTCTGTCATGTCTGATTACTTGGTCATTGTCGGTAAGAATCAAAAGTAGTCCATGATAATTGCTAATATCCGCCAATTCGGTTTTTTGCATTTTGATACGCAAAAAAGCGCGAACTGAATACATTTTGGTGACTCCGCCGTACTATACAACGCAAAATAGTGAGAAAGCGCTAAAATTTATGACAAACAGGCATGGTTACATTTAGTCAAGGTTAATCGTAGGCCTATGCTTATCAAATGGAGCAAACATTTGGTAACATTTAAGACTCCCTTGACCTTCAAAATCTAAAAATCAAAAATCAAAAAGTCTTTTTTCATTCCATTATTTTTGCCATGTTTTAAGTGAAATCAGAACTACCAAAGAATTCAAACATTTGCATCGAAATAAAACAAAAGTACTTTCATCTGAGGTGGATAAAAGTCATATTTTGAATATACATTGTATCGTAAGAAACATTGATCTCATTAGATTTAGCCTTTGTAATGAAGTCGATAACGCATGTGTCCTGCATCATGGATATTTGAAATGTTTTGCTGCAATTTAATTGCGATAGAACATTATGTACATAGATCACATACAATATATATATTTATAATATTATATTTCCGCTGTCATATGCTCTGTATTTTGTCTGTGTGTTTAGTCTACTCCAATAATTCCTTCTATATTATATGCATGTAGCCTAGGGGAATCACGTACGCCTCTTTCAATCCACCCCTTTTAGGTCAATTGTCTTACGGGCAGGTCAGCCTTGCTCCACCGCTAAATAAAGCATTTCATATACCAGAGCACCTGTCCATAAAGTCCACTCTTGATATTTGACAATAATATATTAGACTACCACATGGGTCGACCAGAGAATTTCACCACTTTCTTTTGTATATATAAAATGAAAAACATGAAGGTCATTTAAATTTTCTCGCAGCTTTTCCTAAGTTGGTGGATACATTTTACATTGGATAGTCTTTTCCTAAGACAATTGTTGTTTCAAAAGTGTACGAATTATTTTCAATTAAATAAACTGGGAGGGCAGTATGATGACTGGGATTCTAAAATCGCTGGCCCCGATATGGCATATGAATATGATATCACGCCATATATATAAAATAAAATAGAATTTCTACAACTGAGAATTGATGAGAAGTCAAAAGCAAATGCTAAATAAAGCGATCCATGCATATATATATGACACATGTCCAATGGATCTAAATGTTTCAATCCACAAAAAAAAAGTTTCTTAAACGTCAGAAAGCTCTTTATGGCAAAGATTTAGTTCAAACTTCTGTGAGCAAAAACTGTTTTCTATATGTTTAAGAAAATAAAACAAACTAGCACTAACAGGGATTAACTATATCAAAGTGGTGAAATAAGACCTTGAACATATTTGTTAGATTATTTTGTTTTATTAAACATATTAACCATCTGCAGTGTCATTTTAATTGGCTCCGAGGAAACAACCAAACCTGCACAAAATATATATTGTCAAGGTTCGTAAATCCAGATGTCTTTAGTCCGCTGGCTTCAGCACTACATTTGCTAGGAAAAGATTTCTCACACTTGACTTGTTTTTTGTTTGTTTTGTTCTTTTGCTTTATGCCACACTTGACAATCTTTCAGTCATATGGTGGCAGCCAGATTTATTGCTGCAGGAGAGATCCCGCCTATCTCTATAATCCCCCTCCTTTTCAATTGTACCCAGAGAGAGACCAACGGCCATCCACAGGTAAACTGGCAAACTTTCTCGTATAATCAGTTTTGATTCCAGTGAGCTTCAAACTCGCGCCGACAAGAGGTGAGAGACTGTGTGGTTTTAAGTACAATGCTCTAATCATTCGGCCACAAAGGCCCTCACAAACTGAATCCAAAATGGTAAAGGTACTTTTCAGAAATCTGGATGCTCCATTTATCCAGAAAATTAACAAATTTTACCTTAGCAATATTTTTGAAAACAGATTTGAGAGGAAGGTTGAGGCAGAATTAGTCTTCAGCCTCCAATTAACACTATATTTTGGATAGCTTTATGTAAATGTGGCACTTGTATTTATACTGTTTTGTATTTAAATTAAGGTTGATAAGCCAAATGACTTCAGGCTTAATTAACTATTTAACCCAATAACAAGACTTTAGGCCTATGGAGTATATATTTCTCAGTTGATAAGATATTCCAGAGCATGTGTTTGCTATCAGCATTTCCTTGATAGAGGGTTAATTCTGACTAAAAAGCTACCTAACCAAGGGTTCCTAATGGTTAGATTGAAGTCATCTCTTCGAAAGTTTTATGGTCGCCATCATGATGATGATCTTGTTGACCGTTCTGGTAAATCTGTAAAAAGATGATGAGGGATATGTTCCCTTTGTCGCATACCTAATCCAGTCCCACCTTTTTATGAACATCACCGATTGTGCCTTATTACCGTATTCGATATGCGAGACGGCGTGTCATCATGGCTCGTTTAATCAAACGATTAATCTGTAAAAACATGAGGAGGGATATGTTCCCCCTGTCACATACCTAGTCCCGATCCCGTTTTCTCGTTTATGACCATCACCTATTGTGACTATGTTTATGTTAAACACAATCAAGGAGATAAAAACAAATGCATCCCCATGATTAGATATACATGTATGTGTTTACAGCACACAAATAATGGTGACTTGCCCGTGGGTATGCATATATTTCATATGTCTATAAACTACCTGCAAAATAGTCTTAACTGTCCAAGTGTCCCACTGAATTAGAGGCCAGCCTGTCTTGTGTGATCTTGTGCTCCCAAAATGTCTTTTTTCTTACAAATCAACTGAATTTAGAGACCATCAGTCATATCAATGTCATTAAAATTTGATCTTCAGTGTTTTACATGAAGGTCTGAGAGAACCCATTGACTGGTCGATGTCAACACAATTTTCTTTCATACCTGGCAGTGAAAGACAACGCTTTCCCGTAAAAAGATAACTCTGTTTTTCCCTAGGGAAACACAGCTGGCACGCGCTGTGACGTCAAATATAGTAATTCAATGGCTGAATGTTTTACCAAGTTCTGTGTGTACATACATTCTAGTCGTGGAATTGTGGGAGAAAAAGAATCAAACATGGATGTGTTGACTGGAAAAAGGAAATCTAAACCCTCATGGTAAGAATCTGAAAGTCCAATTCACAATAAACCATCAGATTGGTCAAACAGTTTCTTACCACTTGGGTTGAAATTTCCCAGTCCACTCATCACACCCATGTAAGATTCTCTTGGTTCCAAACTTCTTGTGTATATCAAATACATACGTTGACGACTGTACCTTCAGTTTCTGAAGGTAGAAATTTGATTGGTTGTTGACAGGTCATGTGATTTGCCATCTCAGTGAGGCATTCATTAGATTTTCATATGAAGCACACTCAAGACTGAATTTGAATTAGATTGCCTGTCATATGCGACCCTCTTTGTTTCTTCTCTTGGATGTTCCCTTAAAACAGGTTAGACTGTACTGAAACTCTTATTGTAAACACGTATAGTTAGCAAGTCAAACCAAGTTCCCTGTTTGCAGCCCAAAAGAAAACAATAACTAAATCAAGTTTTTATCATTTAGGGTGTATTTGAGGAGAAAAAAAAAACAAGATCTTATGGACATGCACATCTCCACCATATGTAATAAATATCCTGCATAATATTTAAACCATAGCACCGAATCTGTAGGAGGATAAAACTAGTCCTGAAAAATGCCATGCATAATCCTTATGGGACAAATCCCAGCAAAACTGACAAGTTTATGTACGTCAAGTGGATGGAACAACTACCGTAAAATGAGGATGACCTAAAACATAGTGGGAATGGATTTTTTTATATAAATAAGTTCAAAATAACTTGGTTAAAATAGTAATAACAAAATTTAGCCCTGTTTAGGGTTTACATGATGTAAGGGGAAGACAAGAAAGGTCCTTTATTGTTGCATCTGTTAGTGACCTTGACCTTGTTGTTTCTTGGCCAGAATTGTGCAGATATGGAACGAGATCAGAATCTCTTGCCATAATGGCCATTGGTATGGTATTGTTGTTTAACGTCCCACTCACGACTAATTCTCTCATATGGAGATGTCACCATGTACCGGTGGAGGGCTACAAATTTTGCCTATGCTCGGCACTGCTGATTGTAGAGCAGGGAGGGTTCTTTAACGTGCCAACACTTACTGTGATACGGGACCTCCATTTTTATTGTCTCATCCAAAAAACAGGGACAGCCAACCGCGGAGGGGCGCTACACGGCTCGAACCCGGATCTTTCCATTCGCTAACCACTTGGCCATGGAGGCCCCCATAATGACCATTAAAAGCGGTATGTTTTGATAATTTGAACATGATTGGCTGGGGAATAAAGGTACTGCATTGACTAGCCCCTACCATAGGAGACATAAAGTTCCAGAGAAGGAACTGGCAACAACATGGATGAGGTGGTTACCATGGCAATCTAAAATTAGTTCTGTTAATTTGTGCTACCTCTTGGACAAAAAATGAGCAAAACTGGCCTTAAATGCAGGGATACGTCCCTGTGTGTCTTTCATTCAATTAAAATACATTTTTTGTTTTTAAAGAAATACTGTGGCACCATCTTGTTCTTAACTATTTCAGGCCAGACTTGTGTTGAGCACTTTTTTATTTGCTTTTTAATTGCTTTTAAATTATTAAATCTTATAATTTTATAAAATTATTAAAAAACAATTAATCAGTTTGTACAAGCTCATGTTGACGTCTGCTATTCCCACTCTGTTGTGCCTGGAGGTTTGGATGTGAGGTCGTAAAGCACCCGTGAAATGCCTTGAACTGTCTGTATCTGGTCTACCATCTGTTGTACCACCTAAGTAAAAGACATAGATGAGCTGTTGAGTAAATATCTATCTCCAATCATGCTACTCTCTTAATAATGACAATAAATAGTGCAATATATACAGTCTAACCTGCCTTAGAAACCAATTGAATTAAACGAAAACCTGTCTTGTGTGACCTATATATATGGTTCCGAAAATGGCTTTTCCCTATATAAATCACCTGAATTAAGAGACCACCTGTCATATGTGACCCTGTTTGCTCCTTCCCTTGGACGGTCTCTGAAAACAGGTTAGACTGTACAGTGGAGGCTTGCCAAAAGACCACCACAAAAAAGAGGACCACATCAAGATACGGGCCATGAAATTCTAGGTTCTATCAACCTTATTAGTCAACCTCCTCACTGATTGTTTGTGGTTTCACGCCCACTCTACATTGAAGGTGTGACACATCTTTACCTATGGTCACACTAATGGCTGTAGAGCAGAGAAAGTTTTTTATCATGCCGACATCTGCTGTGATACAGGACCAGGGTTTTTTTACTGTCTCATCCTGAAAGACGAGGAAAGCAAACCGCAGCAAGGCCCAGATTCAAACCCTGGACCTCTCAATCAGTCTTAAAATTACCTGACCAAGGAGACCACTTCATATTTACAGGCCACCAAATTTCAGTCTGCCTTCCATTTCTAGGTTTAATCATCCTCACATAGGAGACCACCTGACTGCTCGGGCCAAATTTAGTCAGTCACAGTTAGAATTAATAGTGTACATAATCTGATTATGTTCTACTTTTCTTTGCTCTGTTTAAGACAACAATGATAGCCTGGTATGACAAATAACCCCACAACACTAGGCTAAAACAATGTCAATCAAAATCCAAAGGGCCATAACTCTTTGTTATAATGTTGCTTAACGTGCCAGTCAAGAATCTTTCAATTACATAAGTATATCAAAGTGAGGCCTCCATATCAGTGAAAGATTCTTGGATTGGACATAAAGCAAAAACACAACAAACGGACACCCACCATGACAGATGAAGTCATCTTACCTGAACAGGTATGTGTTTCCCAGGTGTGGCAGCAATACCTGTCATAAAATCATTGGTTATGAAAGTTCGTATGACAACAGATCTCTGACACGAGGGACAGTTTTTCACAGGATCTCGATCAAAATGTAAGGGGATGATAATGACAGGCATCTGGCTTAGATTGTGCGTACAGTCTGCATTGTGTAGGGCTCTGGTTGACAAATAATCAGCTTGTCGAAGCGTACTTAAAACGCCACTCGTCAAAAACGTTGGTGTCACATCCTCGATCGGATATTTTACACTGCCTCCAAATATATACACAACCCTGAAATAAACCAGAGAGAAAATTTTTCAGTAAACATGTATATCGTTGATTCTTATCAAACAGAGAAATGATATTGCTATGGCAATCGCGTATCAGAACTCTGTAAATGCAAACTAGTGCAGTCCTAATAAGGAACGAGTAACCCTGCCCCATACAAATCAGGGAGGGGGGGGGTCAATTTTTCGCAGCAGGTTCTATTTTCAAAACCTCCAGACCCAGCAAAAAATGAAACGTCAATGTTCAAGGTCAAGAGGTCAAATATCTTTGTATCAAAAAATGTAGTACAATATACTTGATAAGAAGAAGGTATGTATCAAATGTGAAAGCCCTATCCCTTCTTCTTCTTTCATAACTTCTAAACCGGATGGACAGACAAACAGGGCGATTTCTACATACTCCCCCAAACTTTGCTCGCCAGAGGATATAACAAGAGTCTCTATGAGGCACATCATATGCCCGTCGCAAGTTTTGTTACAGGGAAAATGACAAACCAATGAAAACAACAAATTTGTGTGACCTGAAGGTAATGGTGATTATAGTGTGACATATAAGTGCTTGGAATAGTACAGCTGAATATGACTACCACTCCCTGCAAAAAGTTTTCTGCACTGCCCCTTATGACGGTATTGATGTGTTTGAAGTTTCATGAATCTATCATGCACGGTTTAAAAGTTATGCTGCGGACAAAGGAAAATTTTTTTTTTAATAAAGGCAATAATTCTGTAAAAACTGCAGCTAGAGTTACCATTCTTGGACACTGCACTGCGCCTTGTGATGGTCTTGATGTGAATGAAGTTTCATAAATCTATCATACATGATTTCAGAGTTATACTCCAGACAAAAAAGTTAATGGACAGACAGACAATGCCATACCATAATACATGTGGTTAATGTCACCAGGTATAAATTGATAATGCTGTGGTCATAAGATGTCTTTAAGCAAGGTATCAAAGATATCTACAAAGTCAGAAATTCAGAAAAGTAGTTCGAAGTCCAAGGTTAAGGTCAACAGGTCACAAGTCATAATACAAATAACAGTCCTGATTACTAACAACCTACAGGTAAATTAACCGCTTCAGTGCGTTTTATGATGTTATGTTATCGTTATGATATGACGTTGCATATTTGATGTTGCAAAAGATACATTTTAATGACGTATATATCCTCGGCATACGCATTCAGGAAAAGTTAATGTCATGATGGATATATCCGTCATGAGCACTGATGTGGTTCATGTATTTCTATCCCTCTCAGTTGCAGATATTTTGCTTCAACCAGAAACTTTTACCAAAATGAATATGGACAGACGGATATTGCCAATTCTAATGCACTGAGTTTGTTTTGCGTTATTTCATTGGTCAATGAAGTTGAAAAGGGTGTTCCAGGATTCACTGCTAGTTTTTAAATGACGTCACATATTGATTGTTTATGTATTACAATTTGGTCATGGATAAAAGTAGGATATCTTTGCATCTCAGCACTCTCTAGCACGACACCGAAATTTAAGAATGTAAGGAGCATTAGAATAGGGTAACCATGTGACTGTTTTACAAAAACTGACAGGGTATCGTTGAATCCCCCATCAGAAATCTCCGTTTCACGACTCGGCTGAGGCCTCGCGGTGAAACTTCATTTCTGATAGGGGATTTGCCGATACCCTGCCGGTCACATGGTAACCCTTAATTCATAGGCTCTGTGGTTTGCCCGTTCACCTTCTTTGACTGACTTTTCCTGCCCTTTGCATTAGACAGTAGAGAGCTCTATAATACTATTTTCTTCATGACGATATTATGAAAGATACTAGGGTATAATTTTGGCATGCATCATATCCTTCAGAACCACTTCTAACTGACAATATGATGATATTACCTGTTGATATTACGACAGATTTCTAGGGCATAATTTTGGCAAGCACCATGAGATTCTTCAGTACAACTTCCTGTTGGCATTATAATATTACCTGTGGACATTATGATGGATTCTAGGTATAATTTTAGTAAGCACCATGAGATTCTTCAGTGCAACTTCCTGTTGGCATTATAATATTACCTGTGGACATTATGATGGATTCTAGGAATAATTTTAGTAAGCACCAAGAGATTCTTCAGTAGTACTTCCTAAGGCATTAAGATAATATTACCTGTTGATATATTACTGGTGATATTATGACAGATACTAGGGTATAATTTTAGTAAGCACCATAAGATTCTTCAGTACAACTTCCTGTTGGCATTATAACATTACCTGTGGACATTATGATGGATTCTAAGTATGATTTTAGTAAGCACCATGAGATTCTTCAGTACAACTTCCTAAGGCATTAAGATAATATTACCTGTTGATTTATTACTGGTGATATTACTACAGATTCTAGGGTATAATTTTGGCAAGCACCATGAGATTTTTCAGTTCTACTACTTTCTGTTGATATCATGATAACTATTACCTGTTGATATTATGACAGATTCTAGGTATAAGTTTGGCAAGCACCATGAGATTCTCCCAATTCGCCTCCTCATCACTTGAAAGGCCGACAACGTAACTGTACGTCCGACAATCTCCCTAAAAATGACAACACGAACAACTGTAGAAGTGAACTGTAAGGTCATGTGACACATAGGAATGCAGGGTACAATGTAGCTGTAGCTCAGTGTTAAGCACGTTCTCCTTCTGACCATGACGTAGTGAGTTTTGAATATGTGCCAGGCTGCAGTTGGCTGTACCGGTTCTTTAGATGAGGCAGTAAAAAAAATGAGGTCCCTGTCACAGTAAAAGTCAGAATATCAAAGAACAAGCAAACCGTTCATGTTCATTTTTGTGTGGGAGCCTCCGTGGCCGAGTGGTTAGCGTGTTCGACTTCAAATCAAAGGGTCCGGGGTTCGATTCCCGCAGCGCCACTCTGCGGTTGGCCGTCCCTGTCTTTCGGATGAGGCAGTAAAAACTGAGGTTCTGTGTCACAGGAGGTGTTAGCACGTTAAAGAACCCTCCCTGCTCTACAGCCAGCAGTCACAGGCAAAATTTGTCACCCTTCCTTGGCACACGGTGACGTCTCCATATGAGTGAAATATTCTTGAGTGGGACGTTAAACAACAACAAAATAAAACAGCAAACCATGGAATCACAACAGCTCTGAATTTACAAGTGTAGTAATGGCTAGCTATTCATACCTTGTGCCATGACTGTAGACCATGTAGTCAAACCATATCAAAGATATTAGTCAGATATAGGGTAGACAGACGGATCAGCTGACAACTACTTGGCAGCTTATGTTTTTGTTTCTTTTGTTTTATATCACAATAAAAAAATCAATCTTTCAGTCATGTGTTGCCACCGATGTTTTATTGGTGGATGAGTGAACCTGGTTACAAATGTACCCTGGAAGAGACCATCGGCCTTCCGCAAGTTAACTGGCAAACTTTCTCATATAATCATTATTCAACCTAGGTTCCAGCGGACTCGAACTCCCACTGACAAGAGGTTAGAGATTAAACGATTGCATAGTAATCTAAACTATTTGGCCATGCAGACCATGGCAGTGTAACAGTACCAAGTAGTGGACAAATGATTTTGATGGAAGTTCCGCATACCTGAACACCGACAGTTTTGATTGGCAGTAAGGTTGAGGTCAGTTTGTCCTGTGTACTGATTCTCACCAGCTCTGCCTGCTCCTCTTCCGACGTGCAGTTCTGGACCTTTGTCAGCATCTTATGTGGCTGAAATAAACATAGAATCACAAGTGTTGGTCACTCAAGTGTAAATAAAAGCTTAATACTGAATTTATCAATTACCACAGAGATCAGAATCATATCTTTATATATAAAATTTTTTTATTTTATGTCTACGTACTGTATACAGCGAAGTTTTCGCTCCTTTTGCCCTCATCGTTTGTGGGCAAATTCAAAATGATAAATTCATTTTGAATGATTATGATGAGACGGAGTGAATTAAAAATGGAGTTGTTGTTGCGTTGTTTTTTAACGTCCCACTCACGGAGTGAAACTGATTGCAAGTGCATTGCGGCAAAAATAACATGGGGCAAAAATGACCTCTTATTACCGTAAGAATATACTGTGATAAAAGTCAAACTTAACTCAAGACTAGTGCTTCACAAGATTGTAAACAGAGATGTTTTACCTGTATTTTACCTTTAAAATGTTGAACAACCAAAAGCTAGGCATCGTAAAATACTTACAGGAATGTACATATTAATGTCCATTAAATCTATCTTTAGCACAGACATGCTTTAATTAGCAAGGCACTAGTATCTACTATCACCACTATGCCCAAACAAAAGCAGATACCAGACAGTCAAGGATAGAAGTATAATTAATGATATTATGTACTGTAAATCCAGTTTTATTCGCGAGAATTTTATTTTCGCGTAATTACGTGACAGTGCTGACTCGCGAAAATAAAGTTCTCGCTAAATATGCTAACCTGACATTAACACATACTAAAGTCTAACCTGCCTTAGCGACCCACTGATTAAAAGGAAAACCTGTCTTATGTGACCTAAATGTATGATTCCCAAAATAGTTTTTTCCTATATAAATCATCTGAATAAAGAGACCACCTGTCATATGTGACCCTTTTTGCGTCTTCCCTTGGACCGGCTCTTAAAACAGGTTAGACTGTATACAACGCAGATGACTATACTTAACATGAACATGCAAGAAAATACAATGTTGCAAATAATTACATAGTAATCGATTCACCAAAATAAGGTTTCACGAAAATTTCTGGATGTACAGTAAGTTTCTATTTCTGTATTTTGTCATACATTGGTATCAGTAGATGACAAATAGAAGAAAAATCGCAAAATGCCATAAGTTATATACCCTATCCATGAACATATTTTTTATAACTTTGTTCTTTAACTCCTTCAAGAGTAGTACTGTGACATGATACAGTTAATCAAGGAAATCACTGATGGTGCACGTATGATCATACTTACAGTTTTAAGAGCATTTGCAAAGTCAACAATGAATTTGAGAAGGACGCTTGTTTCGGCAAAATCTCGGCACATGTAGGGCTCCTCGGCACATATCACTCTGATGGCCAATCCCGGACCTATATAAAGACACGTAAACAAGGACCATGTTGTTATTGTGTTGTGTTGTTGTTGAATAGTTGTTTAACGTCCCACTCAAGAATCTTTCACCTATACTGAGAAGTCACTGTGTGCCAATGAAGGACAATAAATTTTGCTCATGCTTGGCACTTATGGCCATACAGCAGGGAGGGTTCTTTAACGTGCTGACACCTACTGTGAAACAGGACCTTGGTTTTTACTGTCTGGTCCAAGAGACATGGACAGTCAACCGCACTGTGGTCTTGACTCAAACCCCTGACCCAACAATTTGAAGTCAAACATGCTAACCACTAGGTAATGGGGGCTCCTATTGTGTCGTGTACTGGATCATGTGAGAATCATTCATTCACTAGTAGACATCAATAAATCCTGACAAAGGGCTCGAGTTTTGGCATAAGCAGTGAGGGCTACACCCCTACCATGAAAACGGGGCTAATTCCAAATGACCAAGGCAACTTTTCAATGCATATATAGTAATACAATCAAGGTACTGAAAGTACTGATTAGATGAGGCTTGACTTTCACAAGTGAAAGGCACCAATATGTTAAACAATTTGAATGCCACAATGGTCATATGATGTTGTCCTATCTACTGCATGCCACAACGGTAATGTAAGTCCCATTTATTTGCTTCCATATTTGCAGAAGTAATGAATGTAATTATCAAATAATAAAGGTTTACACCAATTTAAAATGCATTTTTGCAATATTTTCGATACTCGACATGGACTAAGGCCACCTAAAATTAATTCTCTGGTGCTCAGGCGATTTTTTACCAACAACAAATGGGTGCAGGAGGCTTTTTATTTATCATTTTATCAATGAAAAAACATAAGCGGACAGAATTTTTCCCTCAAATTTAATTGTTCTGTAAATCCTCCCTGATCTAATTAATTCCTTCTTAAACTAGTGTACAATCCAGCGAGTATACATCCATTGTACAGGCCTTGGATAAATTTTCCAAGTTTGAATGGATTTTGCCTCTAGACAACACTATAGGAGAACAGTTCCCTTGGGAGAGGGCCATAATAGATAAGTAGTTAACTCTTAAGTTTACCTGGAAATGGATGTCTTTGCACTAAATCTGCTGGAAGACCAAGATCTTTTCCTATAGCACGCACCTCGTCTTTATGGAAGTCTTTTAACGGTTCCACCACTCTACCCTGTTTGCGTAACTCTCGCACTAACTCTGTGTCGTTATGGTGCGTCTTGATGGCATCTGCTTTTCCGCTCGCCATTTCTGACGCACTCTCTATCAAGTCAGGCCGAAGCGTACCTGAAAGTACGTAAAATTATTTTTGTCTCCTTGTATAACTTTCTATTCGAGAATCTTTCACTCATATGGAGACGTCACCAAATGATACTGAGAAGCTTCAAATTTTAGTCTATGCTCCTTTCTTTCTTTTGGAGACGTCAGTGAATGCCGGTGAAAGGTTTCATGTTTCTTGTCTACGTTTGGTACTTAAAGGTTACTGAGCAGTCATGGATCATTAACCTACCAACATCTACAGTAGCATAGAGCATCTATTTTCACTGCCTCAGCTGAACAGCAAAAAAAAGGCAAGCTACCTGTACTCGACCTACAACCTCACACTCTGAAGATGAGCAATCTACTCCAGAGCCACAAAAGCTCTAAAAAATAGTCAACTCCCAAAACATCTAGAGTACATATTACGAGGTACCGGTTGTTATAAGAGCATTTCTATTCCTGGTGCATTTTCCATGCATTGCTTTGTAATTTAGAAACTCAACTACATGTATAATGAGATAATTTTCTTGCTTCCTTAAATTTGGTTAAACATGTATGTGGAGTTGACTGTATGTTGTCGATTTATTTGTTTTCACGTCACTTTTAACACTATTTTGTGGCGGCTTTGAGCTCTTACAGGCTTCAGAAATATTAATCTATGCTATAAATTTTATCCTTTACTGTGATATGCATTACAGGGCATCAAACTAAGCCATCCTTAAAAAATCCTTAGTGTGCTGTAATACTCGGCACTGCTGGCCGTAGAGCAGGGAGGGTTCTTTAACGTGCCAACACCTTCTGTGATACGAGACCTCGGTTTTTACTGTCTCATCCGAAAGACAGGAACGGCCAACCACATCGTGGCGCTGCGGGAATCGAATCCCGGACCCCTCGGCTCGAAGTCAAACAAGCTAACCACTCGGCCACGGAGGCCCCCTGGATATATTGAAACCATGGGGGAATACATTTTTCTTTCAAATAATCAAGGGTTAAACTAGTATCAAAGTCATTTAGCCTGAGAATATATAAATCATTTCACATTAAGCAAGATTTCAATATATCCCAGTTCAATACAAGTGGGTTGACAAAGAAACAGCAGAACTTGAAATGACTCTTCTTCATCATCAAATTATCCTCAGAGATCTCTTGCATCTGTGTCCATTATCATTTCTTCTTTTCTTTCTTCTGTTTACACATACAGGTGAAAATTGTGACGTACCTTGACCTAAGTACACATCCTCTGGTTTTAAATTCAATTCTTCTATCACTTCATTTGCTACCTACAAATAAAACCGAGTAGTCGATCAAACAGAGACCTTTAGTCTTTCGGTGATTTATGAAAACTTTTAAATTCGTGTAGATATTTAGATCGGTGCTTTCAGTAGACCAAAGTACATGTATCCAACCAAACAGAGACCAGAGTCTTTCATTCATCAAACCTTTTGAACAGTTTGATGTTGATCAGTTTTGCTTGTTTGCATAGCTATTGCTTTTGTCCCACTCATGAATGTATGATTCAAATGGAGACTTCAATATATGCTGGTGAAGGGTTTCAAGTTCTGGCCAATATATGCAGGTCTTAGGCAGTGGGGATTTTTATTACAACAACATCTACTTTAACAAAGAACTACGAGTTTTAAGGTCTCATCCAAACGGCCAGCAACATTTGTGATAAACGTCAATTACTTAGTGAAGGACCAGTTGCTATCAATCGTAGCAAAATAGGTTTGACCTGGCCCAGATTTGAACCGGAGACCTCCAGCAAATAAGGTAGACTTTTAATATGGTAGGCGTACAAGGCAATAGATACTATAGTCTAACCTGCCATAATGACCCACTGAATTAAACTAAAACCCGTCTTATGTGACCTAAATTTGTAGTTCCCAAAATGGCTTTTTCCTATATAAATCACCTGAATTAAGAGACCACCTGTCATATGTGACCCTCTTTGCTCCTTCCCTTGGACGGTCTCTTAAAACAGGTTAGACTGTAATTAGAATTGCCTTTTGGAGAAAGATGTTGCTAATCGATATCTCTCTGTACAGGATCTGTATACAGGTAAATGCAAAAAGTGGAGCAAGGAGTGGAGAGCAGTCTAACACAGAGATGAAACAGTTATACATCAGTACTTTTAAGTTAAGTTAGTGTGGTTCAACACCACATTTGACAATCTTACAGTCATATCGTGGCGATCATCGGTACTTTTACCTTCATAAATGTATCCCCTATAATTTTCCTCTTCTCCTCTGGATTAACTGTGGTGTTTAGTCTGTTGGTTTTCTTCTTTTTTGGGGTGGAATCCCCTGTATCCACCGATATTGATGTGGATCCGTTGTAAAATGTGTGAGCAGCTCGTACAACTGTTAAACAGAAACAAAGATCAAATAGACACTCATCTTCCTGACATTGATCAGTTTTGTATTCCAACAATTCTGGTCTGGGAAAATGAAAAAACTCAGAATATACGCTATTCTGCGTGTGCGCAAAGAGAAAGTCGATGATGAACTTTGAAAAAAATTAATTTCGCTAAAAATAGAAAGCAAATCCTAAGGTTTAGACGGGTGAGTATGGTTATCAAATTGAATTAAAGTAAAGTCAGTCTATAACAAATCGGGTTAAGGGAAATTCAGTGCTATAATGAAGAGGAATAAAATCCTCGAAAAGAATTACTATCTATCTATTTATGTAGTAAATGATGATGCTTTAAAACGAAAGATGTCTGTAACGAAGTCAAAAGTCAATCCCCTTTGACTTCGTTATAGACCAGTTCCACTGCAGATTACATTATTCAATTATATACACGTATATTTAAGTTTTTTAATTACATCAAATATGATATTATTTTTATTGTGTTTTACATGCATGTGCTGTACTTACTTAGATATCGTTCGGGAGTTGTCATTTCCCCAGACCCAAACATTTCAAATGGACGATACTGATTTATCCATCATTCCTCTTATTGATTTGCAGGGCTTTTTCTACCAAATTTATAGCATTGGACTACGTTCCCATTGGTATGTCATATCTCTTATTCCCAAATTTCAATCAAAATTTCAACCAAAAATACCCAATCATGACTAAGAGAAAAAGATTCAGATGATGTGTTTCTTAAAAAGCCAAAACTTAGATTGCTCTTAGATTGGTTTTGTGATTATCATCATACTGTAAATCCAGAAACTTTTCGCGGAACTTTATTTTAGCGAATCGATGGTGATGCAATTATTCGCGATACTATATTTTCACGAGCGTGCATTTACGTCAAAAGTTTGTGTTGTTTGATTCATGTTAATATCAGGTCAGTATATTCAGCAAGAACTTTATTTTGGCGAGTAAGTGCTCTCGCGTAATTACGCGAAAATAAAATTATCGCGAATAAAACTGGATTAACAGTAAACAAATAAATAAAGTGGTGAATAAAGATCTGTTTTGATATTTACTTGTGGTACAGATTTCTTACTATCATGCAAAGGTCCTATATGTTTTTAAAAAATCCACAATTCCAGTGGCTTTGGCAATATTCCCAAAATGTTGAGAAAAGCCCAGACTTGGCTATTGTTACAGGTCATGGACTTGTCAATTGAGTTTTTTTGTAATATGTGGTTATGAAAAGAAATGGAAAGCACTGAAGATAATATTTAATTTCATTGAATTAGACAATTTCTTTTTTTTTTAAAGTTAGACATCAGGCTTGACAGTGAGCTTCCCCCATGTAATGTATTTACACAGAATAACATTTCTCCCAAGATTTTACCTACCTTTAACACTTAGACCTATTTTCCTGAGCGATTCTTCCACACTGTGACTCTCGTTCTTTCTCATGAAGCCGTTGTCGATATGGACTGCTATGACTTGTTCCTTGGACAGAGCTTTATTTAACAGCGCTGCACATACGGTAGAGTCCACTCCACCACTCAGGAGCATCTGGAAATGAAACACAAGATCTATTACACAGTAGAACCTGCCTTGATAGACTACCCCAACAGCCATGCTTAGTTGGTAGGTTTTTGTTATGTTGTTGTTTAACGTCCCACTCAAGAATATTTCACTCATATGGAGACGTCACCGTGTGCCAGTGAAGGGCGACAAATTTTGCCTGTGCTCGGCACTTATGGCCGTAGAGCAAGGAGGGTTCTTTAACATGCCATCACCTACTATTACACGGGACCTCGGTTTTTACAGTCTCATCCGAAAGACAGGAACGGCCAACCGCGGAGTGGCGTCTGCGGGAATCGAACCCCTGGCCTCTCGGCTGGAAGTCGAACACGCTAACCACTCGGCCACGGAGGCCCCAGTTGGTAGGTTGAATTTTTGTTAAACATCCCACTCAAGAATCTCTTACTTATATCAATCAATAACCTCAGGGAATAGAAGGCAAGCATGTTAACCATAATGCCCCCTCCCCAGCTATGCAGGTGTGGCTATTCTTACAAGACAGGTTAAATTTGTAAGATGGTTTAAAAGAATGTTTGTTAAAAGAGATATCTTAGACAAGTGGGAGGTAATATTTACTTTTCAGACCACAAGATGGACTTGTCCTGTTAATCCGGACAAATTTACATATACACACTTACCAACACTTTGTGGTCCCCCGTGGTTTCCCTGATGTACTTGATACAGTTCTGCTCCCTGTTTAACATTGTAAAATTTCCCTCGCAGTTGGCCACATTGAACAAGAAATTTTCCATCATTACTTTTCCGTGTTCTGTTAGATCCACCTCAGGGTGAAACTGGACACCATACAATTTTTGCTTTTCATTGGCAAGTCCTGTCAAAAAAATCCACATACATTTTTGACGAGCAAATATAAAACTCGAGCTTAATATTCGTAACAAATATTATCTGAGACCATACAACATAAATATCTATCTGTATATATATTTTTGTGAATAGAGAGGAATATAGACCCATAAAGAAGGCCACAGATGATGTAATGTTTTCTTTACGACGTTTTATAATTAATGTTGCAAAATATACATTTTAATGAGGACTATAATTGTCATACGCATTCAGGAATTGTTAATGTCATGGCGATTTATATCTGTCATATGCACTGAAGTGGACAACATGCTGACACCTACTGTGACACAGGACCTCAGTTTTTACTACCTCATTCGAAACAGATCGAGAGCCAACTGCAGTGTGGTGTGGATTTGTCCCCATAATAAGGCAAGAGCTTCAAGTAGACGCACTGCTCTTTAAATCAAGTCGACACATGTATACTTCACACTGTACATAAGTATCTCGCTACAGGGGAAAATTCCCATGAAGCAATATTTTGAAATGATTTTAGCTTCAATTTTGTGACACGACAGACCTGTTATGATATTTTCCGACTCTGCTATTACTTTAAAACCTTTGGCCACTGTGTCGATACTGTCCCCGTGTGTTAGTAAAACCATCTGATCCTTCTCCAGTCCCCTGAAAAATAACAGCAATAAAAATGAAGGTTCATTTGTGTCAACTCCTTGGCCCTTAAAATTTCAAAATAAACTCTTCCAATCAATTAAAAGGACTTGCTTAAATTTGGCATCAGAGGGAGTAGAATTTATTTTTCAAAGAAGTTAAATTGGAAGTTTAAAGAATTATAAAGAAATAACATAGACATCCCTATACATCAACATTCACTGCATCAAGCTACCAAATATTTGAACTAGATGAAATAGGATTTGGTTGGTTGTGTTCTTGTGTTTAGTGTCCCATTCAAGAATCTTTTGCATATAGATAGGTTGCATTAGCATCAATTTTCTTAGAGTTAATTCCCTTTGTCAGTCATGTTTGGGGTCAGATTGGAGTATTTAGTTCATTGTTATGCCAAATTTGAAGGATTTATATGACAAAGTTGGTCTTATTTTTTACCCAACGCAAGTATGTACATGCATGTAAGGGAGGGGGTTTAATGAATTGTGTCAGCGTAGTAAATATTCAAGGTATAATCCCAGTAAGCAGAAATAGGATCAGTAATTTGGTTGGTTTTTGCATAAAATATTCTTCATGGATCCCAAAGATGGCAGACAAAGGGAAATAACTCCAAGAAAATTGATACTATTGAAACCTATCTATATGGAGAGGTCACCATGTGCTGGTGAAGGGCGACAATTATTTTGCCTGTGCTCGGCACTTAGCCGATTCTGTAGAGTGCCAACACCTTCTGTGATGCAGGACCTCGGTTTTTACTTGATTTTCTGATGGAATGGAAAAGCCAATCAAAGCATGATGTGGATTTGAACCCATCAACTTACAATCAGAAGGTGCACATGCTTACCATTGAGACATGGCAGTCACAAATATTAATTAAGTGCTAGTATGTGCACATGTATGTTTACATTTGTAATTACTCTTAATTAACCCTTTTGACCACTGCAGACAAAAATGGACTGGTCCAAAACATTAGAAAAGAGCATACTACTTCGGTACTCTGGGGGTGAAAGGGTTAATTTGAGGATAGGAATGGTGTGCTAAATCTTATCCATACTTACTTGAATAATGAACACTTGGTGTCCACTGAAATTTTGAACTGTCCATCTTCTCTCGTCTCCTTGGGGAGAACAGAACCGCCAAACTCTTTGTTCAACATCTGAAGCACAGAATAAACAGCCATTAGCAAGTTTTTAGGTTAATGAATAGCACAAAACCATTAAGCTTTCTTCCATGTCTATTTTGGTTTGTTTTCTGGACCCATTCCCGACAACAAGTCACATCTTTCAATGTTTGCCCAGAGAGTTAGCTAGTTAACTATGATATAGTAAAACTTACTTTAGAGGCCACCTGTATATAAAGACCACCTGGTCACAAAGACTACTTCTGTGGTGTCCCCAGTCAAGGATATACCGGACTGTGAGTTTATGACCCTCAAAAAGCCGTTTGTACCCCCCAATTTGTTTAATGTGCATCCATTTGGACGCATGATGAAAAAAACTTTTTCTTTTCCACTCTCATCTCCATCTTAATATAACCTACACTATCAAACTTGAACTTACAGACAAGAAATAGTACATGTCTTCATACAGATAACTCGTTTGTTTTATTTGTATACATTCAATTTTGAATAAATCATAAATTGTGGACTCTTAAACTTATGGATTGGACCCTCAAAGAAAACTGNNACCCCTAGAATTAAGATGCCAGGTAAACCCCTGGTCCCAGTAGTCTTGTTTGTGTATAAATCCACCCCTATATAAACATCACTTTCCCATTAAGACCAGTTCCCTGAGATCCCTGAGGAGGTCTTTCTATACAAGTTTCACTGTATTCTAAAACTCCATGTAACAGGGCTCGCCCTGGACCCAGAAGATTGTTAGCCAAAATATTAGCCAACCAAGATTGTTTTTAGCCAATGGATAATTTTATTAGCCAATGAACATTAACCAGTATTTGAAATTTGTAGATAATTTTCATAGACTGACATCGGCTAGTCACTTGGGGAATTATTTCCTGTACATTTTGAGTCATCTCCCTTTTATTTCCAGACTGTCTTTCCTAAATTTAACTTTTACATTTAGGCCTAACTAATTTGAATATATGAGACCAATCAAAAGATACACTTTTTACACAGAGAAACGAGAAAATAAATTAGCCAATTATATTTTTTTTCTCCAAAAATTAGTCAATGGCTAAATTGGCTACCTACAGGGTGAGCCCTGCATGTTGTGTTTAGGATCTCCTTTAGTGTGTACTTGATAATCCTTCTAACTGTTTCAGAAAAGCATTAGAAGGATGGAAAATTTTGCAGTGAAATCAAACTTCTGTCCCAAAAGTATGCAGCCCATGATGAAAAATTCAAAGATTTTTCTCCTGGTGGCCAATGAGTGAATGAAACACCATGGTTCTGACAAATCAACAATTGAAAATTGACTGATTCAATGACAATCAAGAACATGAATTGTACAGAGACCATACTTACATGTAGGCTAACCTACTAAACAAACTCTTAAAAAGTGAGGAAAACAGGGTGATTTAGTAATAATCAAATTCTTTCCAAACTTAAAATCAACATCAAGGTGTTTTTTTACCGAAAACACGGCTACGGACCTGGCCTCTTTCATTAAAATAGTAATAATAATACAAGATGTGTTTGTGAAAGAAAAAGTCCTAGTTTTCTTTTTCTTACCTGCATTCCATAGCAGATCCCAAGTACAGGTAAGTTACAGGTAAATATATCCGGGTCATACCTGGGCGCATCTTCTGCGTACACGGAGTTAGGACCTCCAGATATGATTATAGCCCTGAAATAATCAAGTCCAGATATTTCTATCCCATGATAAGAACTTATGGTTTATGAGCAGTGAGTGATCTTCACACTGCTGACATCTACTGTGACAAGGGATCTCAGACTTTAATGTCTCATTGAAAGGACTTGAAAAGTCAAAGGTCTTGGTCTGCGGGTTTGAACCCACTACCTCACAGTCAGAAGATCAGCATTATGCCACTGAGCCAAAATGGCTCTTTGTGGCATTTTTGACACTTTTTTTTTTTTATTACAGATTGAATGGAGAGAACAAAAAATAATTCAATATTATTTCAAACAAAATTGTCTTCCCACATTTTACTTTCAGAGAGTCAAGTCAGATACTAATAAGGACCGATGAATTCAACATTTAATGTACAGAACGAGTCTTACTTGTATCCCTTCTCTTTGATAGTGAAGGCTGGCGTGTCCAGAGGTAGTATTTCTGACTCGATTTTCAGCTCCCTGACTCTTCTATCTATCACCTACAGAAATATAAAAATTATAATAACGAAAAAGAAAGCATCACGAAAATGTACCTACATTTATAGTTAATGAAATTATCATATGATAAACACAATCAGGTGTTCCTACATCAGCAAAATTCTGCATGGATTGATTTATGTTACCTAAAAATAATTTAGAAATAAGGTTTGCCTATAAGAGACAAACTATGCCTCCCACCATTGGACTTGTGCAGCTTTATTATGTGTATGTCTTCCAAAACATTACAGCTGCTGCTTTAAAACTGAAAGAGGAGACAGCCAGGCGAAATGTGTTCCCTTCTGTAGATCCAGAAATTTTCGCAGAACGTAATTATTCACGACGCTATATTTTTGCGTGTGTTAATATTAAATATATTACGCTATGTTGTATAGTTTGTGCTAATATCTGTATAGTATATTAAGCGAGAACTTTATTTTCGCGGGTAAGCAATCTCGCGTAATTACACAGAATAAGTTCAACTACTTTTATTTTAACAACATTTCAAACAGATTGACACTCTCCTTACATGGATAAACCAACATATCATCAAAGCCGTAGCTTCAAGGCGGTAGGAGGAGATAGCCCGACAAACGATGTGTCTATATTTGGATTAACAAACAAATGAACAGGAGTAAATTATCTATGCCTCTAACTTTCTGTCATCTGATGCATTCACACAAAGTGAATGCCTACAGCAGGGCTCACCCTGGACTCAGAAAATTTTTAGTCAAAAAATTAGCCAACCAAGATCTTTTTTAGCCAATGGATAATTTTATTAGCCAATGAACATTTACCAGTATGCAGTGTTTTCCCTTTGTTTTATTTGAACAGGCTTGAAAATGAATCAAACCGGCCAAGATGTTGGTTTGGGGGCAGCTTGAGCAGGCCATGAAGGGGCTTCTGGAGGTTACTACTTTAGAAAATTGTTGAATGTTAGAATTGAACCGGCC
>JACSZP010023720.1:0-13297 GCA_016161895.1 Pinna nobilis
ATTTGAAACTGTTATATCACTGAAAATCCTTTAATAAACAATATGATTTTCATTTAGCGCTGCTGTTTCATTGCATAAATCACAAGTTGGTTCATTTATTAATAATTATACAGGTAGGCTAAATTAGCAGCTAGTACATGTACTTATACATGTAAACTATGGGCCAACTAGAGTAATAACAACATGAACCATCAAAGCTTGTTGTGTAAAGCTAAAAGTTAGTTCTAGTGAAAACATAATAGGTCAGTATCCTATATGTGAACAGTCTATCACAGGTACAGCAGAGGTCCCTGTATTGTTCTTGCCTTTTCCTTAGTATATCCATGAAAATCAGAACGTAAGTAAAGCTAAAGCGGAAATGTTGTGTAAGATCAACAGTAAACTAAAAATTAAGGTTCTTGACTTATAATTCTGTTTACATTTGATTATATTTCAGATCCTAAAGCTTGGGTGGAAAGAATTCATAGTCAAGGAAACAAACCAGATGATTGGCTGCAGTATACCAGATACATCAGGCTGAACATGAAATTTACAGATCGTGTCAAGCAGCACAATTTCTTATCTCAGATGTACGACAAGGCCATAAAGGTAGAGTTTTTTTCAGTACTGACAGGACACATCAAGTGGATTCAGAGTCACCTTTATTTCTACACAGTTATTATGTTGTCATGCATTACATTATGTATATACTTTGTCTGACAGTTAACGCATAAGTTTTCCATATCTACAGTGCATGCTGTGTAATTTTATTTCGGCTCACTCAACATTTTCAAAAATGAATTCAAGCTCCATCCATCCTGGAGTAACAGACTTGGAATGAAACAATACTTTGTGAGACCGAATCTGTCACAATATCGGTACTTGCAAAGCTGCTCATCCAGGCAATTGAGACTGAAGTATTGGCAGGTTTCTTCACCTGTTATCCATACAGTGCTGAGTGCAGAATTTTGTGGATTCAAGTCCATCAGACGGCATATGGTTTTTCCTGTTCTTTGGATTTTAGAGTAAAAGCCAAAATCCTGTGTCATAGCAGATGTTGGCACATTAAAGAACCCTCACTGCTCAGTTTCTGTAAGTGCTGAGCATAGACCAAATTTGTTGTCATTCACCAGCATCCGGTGACATCTCCATATGAGTGAAAGATTTTGAGTGGGAACAACGATACAACAACAGCATGCTTTACCAAACTGACACCCTGTAGAAAGTTAGCATAACCTACCATGCTGGTGTAGTCAGTTTTTTTAAGCCAATTTAGTGGCTCAGATTTACTTTTCTAACCCCGCATTGCCCGTAACTCCTTTATTCATTCAGTATAGAGTTAGGTTCAAAATGAAAGTTCACATTGTTTTGCATTTAACCCTTTCAACCACAAATATGAGAATGGTATGCTCTTTTCTGTTGTCATCGACCAGTCTGTTTTTGTCTGTGGTGTTGAAAGGGTCAAGTACAATTATAATTACTGTATTAAACCCCATTTAACCCTTTATAAAACAGGAATGTTCCTTGTCATTTATTTTTTTAAATCAATTCAGGGTTGATATACAAACAAAAGAGAACATGAGGAATCTATTGCATTGAACATTCCTTTATCAGACTGGCAACAATGATATGTAATAAATTGTTATGAATTAAAGCTCAGCAATTATAACTTGTAAGCATCTTTGTTTGGTAATGAATTTACTGTTTCTATTTTTCAGGAAATTCCTATTGACCCCAATAAGAAGAATGAGTCATTTGCCAAGCTGTTCATTGAATATTCTGTGATTAAAAGGCATGTAGCCAATTTGTCATGATTCTGGTGGGAAGAGAGAAATAATACATATTTTATGCCCTCTTAATGTGAGCTATTTAGATCACTTTTTATCTGTCACACTTTGACATCTCTAAAGCATCTGTTTTTCTAAAACCAGGGCCCAGGACCATGGAACCATTCTGAGACAAAATCTGTACTCAACTTTAAGATTTACTCAGATTTGGAGAACTTTTTTTGACTTGAGTAATATTGTGGGTTATAAATAAATTCTCAGACAAATTTCTGTCTTAAGCAAAACAATTCTTACTTATGGTCTGTAGTAGACTTAAGTAATTATTCTTTTTTGTTCCACAGTAGGTTGATGTCAGATGTCTGTCTTTCTAATCCTTGATGATATAGAACATCATCCCTAACCCAAACACAGTCTGTGCATGTCTTTTGTAGCCAGTAAATCCATAATGATGCAGAACAACATCTGATAATTCTAACCCAACTAGATTTGTGTTTTGTTACACACAATCTTGAAGTCAAATGTCTATGTTTCATACATGGTAAATCCCTAATGATGTAGAACATAATTCGTGTTCTTCCTCCGCCCTTGAACCATGGAGGGACCACCACACCATTTCATTCAATTAACCACCATGCTATCTGTATTACCCCTACTCTTTTTTTCTCTACCCCAGTCCACTCTATTCTATCTACATACATTTATCTAGCGATTATTTGCCAAGCAAGAAAATTTACAGGTTAATATTACATGTAAATACAACCTATAATGGATCTTCCTGGACAAATATACTATTAACTACTATGTGGTACAATTTACATGTGTTTTCTCCCAACTTCAGGTTTAACCCTTTCAACCCCAAGTATCAGAATGGAATGCTCTTTTCTATTGTCTACGACCAGTCCCTTTGGATCTGTTGGGTTGAAAGAGTTAACACACACTCAAGTTCCACCCTGCTATCCAAAATTTCTGGGGAGAACATTGTCATTTTGTGTTTGTCTTTTATAGCCAGTGAATTCCTTATAATGGATTAATGCACAAAATCATCTTCAACCTAAACATAACCTGTGCTTTTTTGTAGGCAATATATCCCTGGTGGTGCACAACATCATCCCTTACCTAAACATAACCTGTGTTTGTCTTTTGTAGGCAATATATCCCTGGTGGTGCACAACATCATCCCTAATCTAAACATAACCCGTGTTTGTCTTTTGTAGGCAGTATATCCCTGATGATGCAGAACACCTGTTGAGTTCAGCACGGCAGATGTTCAGAAGACTCGCAATTGTGCATATTGCATCAGCAGAGTTTGAAGCACAAAAAGGTAACTGATAGATTTCTTACACTCTTCATAGTCGAACATGTATAAGTGACTAATGGGACTGGACAATGTTGGGGACTGTAATCAGAGTAGGTTCGTACCAAATGGTAAAAGGCTTAGATCCTCACTGAAACCAAAAAATGTTCATGAGCCAGAGATACTGGTCTGAGTTTTAAATTGTAATCAGATTTTTGTTCGTTAGCTAGTGATATAGGACTGAGTTGTACACAGTTATTTGGTACAGGACTAAATGGAACAGGACTGACACATTTTAATTTAAACATGTTGATGAGCCGGTGGTACACGACTGGATTTGCGAGGCCACCATGGCCTAGTGGTTAGCTTGTTAAACTTTGAATCCAGAGGTCCAGGGTTCAAGCCCGCACCACGGTACAGCTGGCAATCCCTGTCTTTTAGATGAAACAGTATAAATGGAGGTCCTGTGTCACAGTAGATATTGGCACATTCAAGAACCCTCCTTGCTCTATGGCCATAAGTGCCGAGCAAAGGCAAAATGTGTTGCCCTTCACCAACACGCGGTGACCTCTCAATCTAAGTAAAATATTCGTGAGTGGACGTTAAACAATAAATCTATCCAGGACTGGGTTAGCATATTTTTATATGTCTGTTGTAAGAAAGATGGAGGGGGGGGGGGGTTATTATGTTATGAGGTTGTCTGTCCGGCCAGTATTTTTTTCAGACTTTTGCACTATGACTACAGGTAAGATGCTGACATTTGGAAACTAACTAAACTTCCTCTCATGGACTTACAGATGAAGTTTGCACTTTGGTGAGAATGGAGCACCATGATCTACTTTACATGTAAGAGTATGTCAAACAGTTATCTGGACTTGCAGACGATCATTTCTTGTACCATTTGCAGTTCTTGTTGTTGTCATTTTCTGTGACTTCTGAGATTTTATTGTCTGTTTTATGAGTATTTAGTTTTTAGTCAAATAAGATTTCAGGGACAGTTTATATGTCAAGGGTCAGATGACTCACATGAAGGTATTGTATTTAAATAGTATATTTTCTTTTAGGTAATGTAAACAAAGCCAAAAAGATTCTGGAGAAGGCGAGGCAGTTTGAGGCTAGCCCTGATCAGCTGTTGTTAGAAGCATTAAAGAAGTTACAGGACGGTGAAGTAGAGTTAATGTCCCACAGTTTTCTTTGTGACCTGAACAGTACTACAGGTATACAAACCATTGATAATAGTTGTAAGTGATTACATGTAAAGTAATGGGATAGAAATCAACCTATAGTTGGAACCGATAAGTGCCTTTATATCCGCACAAGTTGTACAAGTCAAGCTCTCGTGCCCTTTTGTACATGTAATGTGTAATGGGTCAGGCTTTCTTTGCAGTACACCAGGAAAAATCAACATCACAGTAAAGTAAATTCCTACAAATAAATAACAACATTAAATGAAAACTTAAACACGTGGTATTGTACAACTCACTGTTGGGGCCTCCGTGACCGGGTAGATAGTGTGTTCGACTTCGAGCTGAGGGGTCCGGGGTTCGATTCCCGCATGGCCGTCCCTGTCTTTCGGATGAGAGAGTAAAAACCGAGGTCCCGTATCACAGTAGGTGTTGGCACATTAAAGAACCCTCCCTGCTCTACGGCCAGCAGTGCCGAGCACAGGCGAAATTTGTCGCCCTTCACCGGTACACGGTGACATCTCCATATGAGTGAAATATTCTTGAGTGGGACGTTAAACAACAATGCAACAACAACAACAACTCACTGTTACCTAAATTCACAATTTTATACTTCTTCTGAAACCAGTGGGCCAAGGTCAACCATATTTGCCAAGGAAGAAGATGGGATGATGGGAACTTATGTTTGTTCAAACTATCCCTAATGGTCCAAAAATGATCCCTCACTTTGGCAAAAAAATTTGTTCACATTTTGTAGTTTTCAAAAATCTTCACTGAAAGTACCAGGACAAATGCTCTAGAATATAGTTTTTGTATGGGTTGTAAATTAAAGTTTCTCAAGAGAAAGCCCTGTGGCCATTTTTGCCCTGCCATGGGTTAAACATTTTAAATTGGATAGTCGTAGGTTTTCATATGATTAGTTGAGATCTCCACCCTTGAACCATTTATTATCTTATTCTTCATAAGAGGTTGTCTAAATGGCAATATTCTTTGTTCATATACTGGTATAAGTTGGTTCAAATCTCCAAACTTAAATCATATATTTTCTTTTTCTTCAAGACAAGACAAGTGAAATGGTTTTATTTTGAGAGGCTTCCTTGGTCATTTCCGATCCCTTTATTGTATATGAACTTTCATTTACATGTGTTATGAAACATCTAAAATAGACATCCTTATATTAAGCCATGTTCGCATCGTTGATTTCTTCTCAGAAGTATAGCTGGAAGTTAAACTTTAGTCCATTCTGATGCATTTCTTTACACACAGAGAATGACTACAGAAGCAGCACCAGTAGCCAGGAGTCGACAGGAGAAATGAAAAATGCACTCAATGTGACCAATAATCTAACTGATACCACAAATCTAACTGGACAAAACCTAACCAACAGAGTCTTCCCCAGGAATGTGCCCTCCCACACCCCATCTACTGAGAGTGCAATGGAAAATACTACTACAAGTGGTGTCAGAGCAGAAATTTCAGGACAACTAACAAAGACCAATGAGATAACAACAAATAGTATCCAAGGGTTCAGTAGAGTAAATAGGAGTGATTCTAATCTACCGACAGTGCACTTGTTACATGACTTCAGGTAGGATTTATTTTGACTTACTTGTGCTCTCATTTGCCAGTAAAAGGTGTTGTTTAGGTAAAATCCTGCACCAGCCAACCAGAGAGGTCTTATAGTTTCCTCTCTGTCTGTCTCTTTTGACTTAGGTTTCTTGACTAATTGTGGATTTCTCAATATTGTAGATATTGAACTTTTTTATGTGCGATTGTTAAATAATGGGTTTCATATCCACTTTGAAGAGACATGGGTTTCTTTTTCATCCTCAGAGAAGTAGAAACTTTTTTTGAAAATAAAAAACATTTATGTCATCATAAAATTAGAGTGTAAAGCTGCTACAATAAAACAAATATGTATATATTGTGCCATGTTCACGTTGAATGGAGCCAAAGACTTGTTAAGTGTGTTGCATGACCCATCAGTTTACTTTGAATACACGCTGTACACAATGGCCATTTTCCTTGAGCTTCTTTTCCAACAGGTGTTACCTGTGTGTACAGTCTCCGACATTAGTCTTGATGTATCACTGAAACCTGCATAGACATTTCTGGATTCCAGCTCTTGTTTTTGATTTACAACTTCCACTTGGACTTTGTTAGATCATTCCTGATGACCTTTTGATTTGTTTTTATCTAGGAAGTCAGAGGACATTACTGATAATGGGCCATCAGAGATGGATACAGCACCAATACAATTATCTGTAAGAGAAGGCTTTGAGTCTCTGAAGTCCCGCTTGTCAAATTCATGTCGCGCCACTCTAAGAAGCTACCATAGTACCCCAGAGTGTAGAAGTGTCTACAAATCATCTGTCTCAAAGTACAGAAGGTACGCAAACTGCATTGTTGTTTTGAATTCATCACCATTTTCGTATGATTTATTCTGCATTGATCAAATGGAGATTGCTTTGTTGAATGGTTAGTACAGAGTATCTCAAATTGTTATGCCCCTGTAATCAAAGATACGTGGGCTTCTAGTTTTTGTCCTGTCTATGTGTCTGTCTGTTTGTCCGCAAAAATTTTAACCTTGGCCATTACTTTTTAGTGATAAGTGGTAGGGCTTTCATATTTCTCATATGTGTTCCTTGTGACAAGACCTTTCAATGGGTACCCAAATTTTGACATTGGGACCTTGAACTTGGAGTTTGACCTACTTATAAAAAACTGGACCATATCTTTTGAACTATAAGGGATACACCTTTGCATATTTCATTTATAGATTCATCATGACCAGAGCCTTCATTTAATACCAGGAATTTTTACCTAGTGGCCTTAACCTTGGAGTGTGACCTGCTTATTTAAAAATAAATTTACCCTTGACCATATCTTTTGAATTATACTGCAAAATTACTTTGCTGCCGTTTTGGGGCATCAGTGTGTCACAAGCACATTTTGTTAAATTAGTATCATAACTTGATCAATGTTAGACAGTTTATAATGCAGATCTTTTTAACTTATCAGACCTGTCGGGATTGGTATGCCACAGCGTGTTCGTAAGCTAGACTTGCCATTTAAGGTAGCAGTAGATGAGGAGTCAGAGGAAGATGACACCATGTCCAGTTTTACCCCCATTGATGGTACTAGTATGTTCCTTCTGCTATAATTACATGTTCATTGTTATCTTATGATAACTTTGTTTTGTCTGTACAAAACAACATTCTGATCGTGAGGTCATGGGTTCAAATCAATGCTGCGGACTCAACTGGCTTTTCCTGTCCTTTGAATGAGAATATCAAAACCGGCGTACCATATCACAGGAGGTATCAGCACATTAAAGATCTCTCACTGCTCAATGCCTTTATTGCCAAGCATAGGCCAACTTTATAGCCCCTCACCAGTGTATGATGATGTCTCCTTATAGGTGAAAGGTAATTGATTGGGACATTAGACAACAACACAACCAATAAACCATCTGTCAACTTTAACCAGTGTCCATGGGGCTGCCATGGCCTTGTGGTTAACATGTTCAACTTCAATTCATGAGGTCCAGATTATGAGCCGCAGGCACGGTGTGGTTTGCTGTCCCTGTCTTTCAGATCAGACAGTAAAAACTGAGGTCTTATGTCACAATAGATGTTAGCACATTCTTCCTCCCTGCTCTACGGCGAGAATTGTCAAGCATAGTTAAGATTTGTTGTCCTTCACCAGCACATGGCGATGTCTCCATGTAAGTGAAAGATTCTTGAGTGGGATGTTAAACAACAACAGCTAGTGTCTGCATTCAAGCTAATGTTAAAAAGTTTATGGTTTACTTGTGATAGCTAGAATGATCATGCTTGCACGTACGATGCATTTATATGTGGGAGGATGAAGTGCACTTTCAGATCAGTCCACGATCCATGTTTTCTGCATGGTGATATTTGTAATCTTTGACAGATGAATTCTTATTTCTTCCTCCCATATTGTTTGCTCACTTGGACCAAGGTCAATGGTAGGTAACATCTTGTCATACATGGTCCCATGTCCTGCAAGCAGTAGTCAAAATATTTTGTGAGGGCAATCTACAGTCTAACCTGTTTTAAAAGACCGTCCAAGGGAAGGAGCAAAAAGGGTCACATATGACAGGTGGTCTCTTAATTCAGGTGATTTATATAGGAAAAACCCATTTGGGAACCATACATTTAGGTCACATAAGACAGGTTTTCCTTTAATTCAGTGGGTCGCTAAGGCAGGTTAGACTGTAATTGGAATTCTGTCTTCTCCTGCTCCTTTTCTGATATGCCTTCATGGAAAGAATCTAAACATACTCTATTGAGGTCACAGTCTGATGACACAATGCCATGACCTTTAAAGACCAATGAAATTGCAGCTTTCCAGATTTTGGAAGTCTGTGTGTCACAACTGGTACCAATAAATAAGCAGGATATAAAGTGGAATCATCATTGTTACTGGTGGTCAAAACAGGTTTAAATTTCATTGATTTCAGTCATATCATTGTATAGATTGAGAAAAAGTTTGAAATACTAATAATGCTACTAATTGAAAAATTGTTTTTGTCCATACAATTGAAAATTGAAACTCTTTTTCTTGCACTAGATTATATTGATTGTAGTGGTAATATTTTTTATAAACAGCAAGTCATGGTGCCCACACCTCTGGGTACGTATCCCAGTCTGATGCCACAGTTCCATTGGAAACCACAAAATCTCCAGTGAAGCATAATCTAGAGGTGATACACACTTCAGGAACAAGCAGATCACCACTTAGACCACTACAAATACACAACTCAAAACTCGACAACTTACAGCAATCTCTTTCATCTTGGAGCGAGAAACACAAGGAAACACACAAGACAGATTCTCAGCAAGTGCTAACTAACAGCGTCTTTGTGGGAGAAAAACTACAATCCCCTTCACATGGCAAACTTCTGTCAGAAAAAGGCCCAGAGTGTGTTGACTTGAAAAACCAGCATCATATGCTTAGTCATGTAAAAAGTCAACCAGATTTATCAGTGAATAATTATCTGCAAAAATGTCATGGAAATCAGCATGACGTGCTGCTGGGAAATATTCATCAAGGCCTCGAGAATCATAGACATGACAGTAAAGAGACAGATGAGGAAAAAGTGAAACAGAAACAAGAAGACCTGCTTAGATTACACCAACATCACCCAGAACATCAGATATTACAGCACCAACAAAATCAGACAAACTCATCAGCTAAAGAAATACCACCAAGGTAAAGTCTGTGAGAACCTAACCCACTCACTCCTAAAGACACATTTGGGTTTGCCTAAATCATTGATTTCTGGAAGAGTCCATTAGTTTTCAGAGGTTAATGAGTTAACTTACTAGTATGTTTATGTTTTGAAGTATCTTAGCATCTGTTCTCATTCTATGACGTGTTTGGTTTTTCTGGATTATCGTATTTTACTTGACTTAATAGAAGTATATAGATTGAATACCAACTACAATGGTAAGCTCCGATGGAAAAAATGTCAAATGCAGTCTTTATAAACAATAGTTTTATCTCTGAATTGTATTGATAATTTTAGTAGCCAACACATTTTTTTAAGCCAGTAAAATACTGCTTTATCCTCTGGGTTTGGGTACTGTTACAGAAAAAATATCTGCAGGATTGTTCATCAGGAACATCTCTTGGTCTATCAGCTGTATGTTACTTTACAACCATTATCATTTGTTGATTTGTGTGTGGCTCACCTAGGAGAGTCCAAAGGAGCTTATACCATCAGTCATTGTCAATGTTAGTGTAATTACAGTATAGTCGGTCTATAACGAATCAGCTTGAAGCAAACTCAGTGCTATAATAAAGAGAAATAAAATCTCCAAAAAGAGTTACTGTTAATCTAAATATGTAGTAAATTCTGATGCTTAAAACGAAGGATGCCTATAACAAAAACAAAAGTATATCACCTTTGACTTTGTTATAGACCAACTCCACTGTATTATGACATAAAGAGCGAGGCTTCTGCTTGGTTGAAAGCCTTATTTTGGTGAATTTTGTTTTTTATATCATCAAGGGTAGTATATGTGGCAAAAAAAATCATACAAAAAAGCCCTGTTGAAAGATCAAAATTTAGAATTGTGTAGTTTTGATGAATATTTCAATTTTTTGTTGAATGATGTTGGATATCACCATAACTTTTCCCATCATTAGGAGAACACCATTGTGCCCATTACAATAAGCCCTTGTTCAGATCTTTGTCTTACTTGTGATAACTAGGATGACCAAACTTACATGTGGACTTATATGTTGAAAGATGGAAGATACATGTTGTTTCTGCTGCAGCCCATTACCATATTTTCTGCTTGACTGCACCTGTTGATGAGATTTGAAAACTTTAAAATCGGTTGTAAAATCCATATTGTTGTGTTTTATAATCCTTGATTACTCAATGTTTTTTGTTTACACAATGTAAAATTCACAAGAGGAACAGCTATAGGTCCCTGGCTTTAAGCAGTGAGAAGACTATGTGAATCATAACATAGCTTGCTAGTAAGTGCAGTACATTATTTTCTTTGTTTGTGTTCATAGACCTTTAATTCCATTGTTAATTTTCTATCCTTTCTCTTTCAGTAATACATCAAAACCAGGTATTCATCCTTCTGCTATTACAGAATCTCAATCTGAGCTTCGAATAGCCCAGACACCCAGTGAAGCTCCAGGGATGTCAGTACCCAGTGCATTATCACAACCAAAGCCAGATGCCCAGACATTAAGGAAAAGTCCCGCGGGCCAAGTTGCTAGTGCTACTACTCCAGCTGCACCGACAGCAGCCAAAGCGTCCAGTGAAAGTGCGGTATGATATACTAATTCTTATATGTTTTATCCAGAGATACATAAAAGGTGGTTGACAATTTTACAATACTCTACAAGTTTGGTACATTTTAAGTATTTTGTAGATAATGATATTATTCTGGATGTACTGTATATCTTGGTAAAGCCAAATAAAATTAGAATTATGGTTGTCAGGCCTGCGTGTATCTCCTTGAAAGCCCCCGCATCACCGATTTTATCAAGAATTCAATAAAATCCAGAACTGCGGTACCATGTCGGCCTGTGTCTGGTACGTACATTAGTCAAGCCTCTCCTTAGTCAGTAAAATGTTTAAAACTTTCAATGAGAAATACCCTTATGAAAGCATTTGGTTGACAATGACTCACATACACGAGGAAATGAAAAACATGGTGTGTGTAGTGGCCGTCTAGAGGCAAAAACCATTCTACCTTGGAGAGTTATCTAAGGCCTCTGTGATGCATGTATATTCACAATTGTACTCTACTTTAAGAAGGAATTAACTAGAACTGGGAGGATGAAAATTTCCGGATAATTTACAGAACATTAAAATTGGGGGGGGATTCTGCCGGTGTATGTTTTTTCATCAATAAAAAGATAAGTAAAAAGCCTCCTACACGCATTTGTTTTAGGAAAAAAGGCCTGAGAACCAGAGAATTAATTTTAGGTGGCCTAATTCCTCTGACGGTAATTTTCTTTAAATCAATTGATTTGAAAAATTATTTTTTCCACCACAGTGGACTGAAATACACATTGATTGTAAAGGGAAATAAAAAATGTGGGTTCCAGTATTTAGTTTGCATTATATGATAATGTATGTTTGACAAAACAGTCTACAAAAGTGACTTTTTTCATACTTTTGTTTTTACATAGGTACCACAAATGAAAGTTATTTTTGTCAATGGAAACCCTTACCATGTCTTGAGCTGTGTAGGGAAAGGAGGTTCCAGTAAGGTACGTCATGATCTGATGTTCTGATGTAAATTTCAAATGTTAGTAAATAAAAAAACCAACTCTTTTTATGATCCTTACAGTTTCTTATACGAATAATTATACCCCGCCAACAAAGTTGTAGGGGGGTATACTGGATTCACCATGTCTGTCTGTCCATCTGTCCATTTATTTCTGCACCATAACTCAAGTACCTGTGGGTATACAATGTTGATACTTTACACATGGGTTGCCCATGACTCCAGGAGGATCCAAATTGGTTTTGGGGTCGGAAGGTCAAGGTGACATGACTCCGTTCCTTGAAAATTGTCCGCCATAACTCAAGTACTTGTGGGTCTACAGTGTTTATACTTCAAAGACTTTAGAATGTTTTCATTAGTTGACCATGACCCTAGCAGGGTCTTTATTCATTGAAATATTATTAGTCATGTTTCAAAGTAAGCCTCAGTGAGAAAAATACTTTTTCCAACTTTGCTGCTATGGGGGGTATGAGTCCCGTTAGGACAGCTCTAGTTTATATTTGAAGTAAGAATATATGTCCATGAGATTATCCATAACTCACAACCCATTCTGTCACATCAGTTATAAGAGTTCAGGCAAATAACAATTCAGAAAATTGAACATTGGTTAATATTTCCTTGCATTTAAAATGATACAATAAATATGTATATGTATATTTTTTTGATTATCAAGGCTTTCCTTTTTACTTTGTTATAGATAGTTTTAATTATCAATGGGGCTGTTGTGGCCTAGTGGTTAGTTTGTTTGACTTAAAATCCAGAAGTCCGGGGTTCGAGTCCAAGCCCTGGTGCGGTTGATCATCCCTGTCTTTCCGATGAGACAGTAAAAACCGAGGTCCTGTGTCATAGTAGGTGTTGGCACATTAAAGAACCCTCCCTGTTCTACAGCCGTAAGTGCTGAGCATAGGCAAAATTTGTCGCCCTTCACTGGCACACAGTGATGTCTCCATATGAATGAAATATATTTGAGTGGGACGTTAAACAACAATACAACCAACCTCTTTAGATATTGATATCTTTGCAGCACTTTTGAAAAATTGCTATAATATTGAAAGATATATTTTCTCAAAGAATAATAATTTGAAAGAGTAGTATGATAGATGGGAAATGCTTAGAAATATTTTTTGAGTAAGTATATTGCTCAAATATAATTGATAATACTGTCAATAGATGAGACAGTGGAGTTGGTCTATAACAAAGACAAAGGGTATTGTCATTTGAATTCTTTATAGGCATCTTTCATTTTTGGGCATATGAATTTGCTGC
>JACSZP010023726.1:1255-12497 GCA_016161895.1 Pinna nobilis
TAGACTGTAGTTAGGTTGGTTAGCCATTTGGATAATCAAACAGTGAAACTTTTAAGGATGATTAGGGATTTAATCAATTGATTTATCTGATAAGTAGTGTCTGGAAAATGAGTGCTACTACATCTATATAAATACAGTCTAACCTGCCTTAGTGACCCACTGAATTAAAGGAATACCTGTCTTATGTGACCTATATGAATGGTTCCAGAAATGTGTTTTTCCCATGTAAATCACCTGAAGTAAGAGACCATCTGCCATATGTGACCCTTTTGCTACTTCCCTTGGAACATTCTTATGCTCTGCTTAGCGGGGCTGTCGTGGCATGTTTAGCATGTTTGCCTTCTGATTGTGAAGTTTTGGGCTCAAATCCGCGCTGCACTGTCCTTGTCCATGGGAGGTCCCATTTCATACTGGATGTCGACACCCTCCTTGCTCCACGGCCATAAGTGCAGAGCATAGGCCATATTTGTCACCCTTCAGCAGTATATGTTGAAGTCGCCATACAAGTCAAAGATTCTTGAGTGGGATGTTAAACAACAATAAAACCAACCAACCAACTCTGTTTAGCTCAGGGAAGAGCATTAATTTTATCAATCTAAACAAGTTTCTCATTAGTCACTGACACTAGCTATTAAACCAAAAATGTGACACATGTATAATGTTAACTGGGAAGGATAAGTCTAACATGGCGTACATCTGTTTGTCATCACTTGATTCTGGGTGTTTCCCCTCAATGTGCTCTTGAGAGTGCTTGATATGCCAGGAAAATACAAAATTGAGAAAAGATCATTATTGAATATATTTGTCATAGGAAACGGTGCAATGAGTAAGGTTATGTAAGACAGCTGGATTATGAGCTTCAACAAAGATTGGTCTGGCCCATGGAAGATTCCTTACTGCACAGGATAAATTCCTTAGCGTAAGCCAAAGTAAACATGTGAAGCCTGCATTAGTTTCATTCTGTCACAGTGTATACTTCAAACTATTTAAAATTTGCAATGTATTAGACTTTTAGTAACCTGTTTTATATTACGTAGTTATCTCCCTTATTTCACAGCATCCTGGCCTGTCTTAAGTCAAAATGACATGAAAAAATAATTAACAGTGAAACATGTTACTTCGCGATGATCTCATAATCACACTGTTGCCTTAATTAATGACTTACTTTAATGTCATGGGCTGCTTTGGTTCATTGGTTAAGTTTGTTCTAATTTTGAGGTTATAGTTTCCAATCCTTGCCATGCTGTGGATGACTTTCCCTTTCCTTTGGATGAAACCGTGCAACTGAGGTCCCATGTCATAGTAGGTATTGTCAAGTTAAAGGACCCTACTATATGTAGCTGAATGGTCATATGTACCAAGTACAGGCCATTGCCCTTGATCTCTCCATATAAGTGAAAGTTTCTCGCGTGGGATGTTAAACAACAATACAACCAACAAGCCTTGATGAACAAAGGGGATAAGAAAATACAAATGAAGCAACCCTCTGTATGTTTCCCTTGTACCGGTATTTTCTTTGTTAATTTGCAATTACGTTAAGTTTTATAAGTAAGAGTATCAGAAAAGGTTGACAGAAATCGCAAAAATCTATGTATAAGGGAGATTTTCGATTTCCATTGTTACGCTATAGATGTATGTAAGATATTGATATTAGCCGCTTACATGTATTTAAAACCCTAATGAATTTTGTGGTAATTTGATTTTGGAGTTAGTTTCACTATGTTTTCTTTTGTTTTGTTTTGCTGTTTTTGCTCGATTTCACATTGGTACAATTACAACGGTACTGCAGACCTCACGATATGTTTTTCTAGAATTACAAATTACATTAAAGGATGACCTGCACTAGTTGTAATGACTTCCAATACTAGCTTGTAGGAAATTTGATTTTCAAATACCAAACAATTACACATCTGGGAAATTATGAAATGATTGCCATCGCAGGGCTCACATAGAAATTTCTAAATGTGAGAACTATAGCAGACTCTAAATCTTGCACAAGAAATTGGAGTTGTAAGAGTGGGAATACAGTGAGGTGATTTGGAAGCAATATGTCACAGAAAGAAAATGGGGGTTTGGTTTTTATTTCACTTTGACTTTATATGTTACTGTGTGCATGTATTTGGAAGTGTGTCAGTTTGTCATACAGTGGGAAGAAGCTTTGGTAGTATAGCTTTAGCCTTGATGTGGATACAAACTTTAGTTTTGGTTATTGCAGTGTCACTGCTATAGAGATTGATATGTATTGTTTTATTGGTATACAGATTTAAATTGATATCCTAAATTTCAAATTTCTATCAAGAAAAATAATTTCTTTCAACAATTTTGAGATATAGTCTAACCTGTCTTAGTGACCCACTGAATTAAAGGACAACTCTTATGTGACCTAAATGTGACCCAAAATGGGTTTTCCTTATGTAAATCACCTGAATTAAGAGACCACCTGTCATATGTGATCCAATGTCCCTTGGACAGTCTCTTTAAACAGATAAGACTGTAGTTGGAGAATGTTGGTTCCTATTAACTTTTTGTGTTTTATTTTTTCAATGGAAATTGGTTCCATTTATGTGAAAATGGCAGTTATTTCCATTATGATGTATTACTCTCGGTTAAATGGAACCCAGATTTGGTCAAATTATACAGAAGATTACAAAACATTTGTTTTTTTTTATATTGTATTAAGTGTTACAGAATGTTAACTTCTAGAATTGCACAGTGGCATTTTAGAACTGTGGAATTTTAATCAGAAAATTTAAAATTGTTAACTTCAGTTTTTACCCTACCCCCCAGTATGAAGCCAATTTCAACATTACTAAATAAACATCCTAAGTCTGCATTGATGTATGGTTGTAATAAATTCAATCTGTTTTCCTCTCTTCAGCACTTTTACTTTTTTACAATGATGGCTTAAACATGTAACAGATTGGTACAAATCTTGCACTGGCAACCACTGTGAGTTTTTCTTGTACAACAATTTTATTGATCAATACTATTACTCTTGGTCCAGTGGTACTTACTAATCTCTCTGCTTGAGAATGTTTCTATCTCTCGTCTACTTACCATGTCTACAGTAGAACCTACTGACAGTGAACCCTGATAAACAGAAATCCTGCTTAATTTGAAATGGCTTTCATTTACTGGCTAATACAATTTATTACTACTTCAACCCAGTTATTTGAAAACCCTGTTTATCTTTAAGAAAAATCATTCCCCTTTGTTTTATATCCAAGATTGACGATAATTCCTTTAACAGGGATCATTTCCCTTACCAAGACCTGTTAACTTTACTAATATGTTGAGCCCAATGGTTTAAATTTTAGCTTTGTTTAAGTATCTACCTCAATGGACTGCGTTTAAGTCTTTATCATTTGGCTTGTGTGTAGCCTTTACCTTGTTTGTCTGTACTAAAGCTTTATTTAGCCCAATTAGGTAATATTTTAACCTTGTAGTTCTGTATTTTCATCCTATGTGGTTTCAACCTTCATCTTAGTGTTATAGACCTTAACCTTGTTTTTGATTATGGCCTTTACCTTGTGGATTGTTCCTATGACCTTGACCTTTTGGTTCTTGTTTATGACCTTGACCATGTGATTTTTCTTTATGAACTTGACCTTGTAGTTTGTGTTTATGGCTTTGACTTTATGGTTTGTGTTTATGGCCTTGACCTTTTTATGTTTATTGCCTTGACCTTGTGGTTTGTGTTTATGGCTTAGATATTGTGGTTTTTGTTTATGGCCTTGGCCTTTTGGTGTGTGTTATGGCCTTGACCTTGTGTTTATGGCCATCACCTTGTTTTGTGATTATGGCCTTGACCTTGTGTTTATTACTAGTGTCATGTCCTTTAGATGAGACTAAAGATCAAGAACTTCCTCATGGATTAGTCTGGTACATTAAAGATCCCACACTAGGCCTACATAGGATATAGTCCCAAACACAGGTAAGCCCAAATAAGGTATCTGCCACACTATATAACTGAAATGATATTGAAATATCCAATAAAAAAGCATATATTGTACATACCCTCACAATACACACCATGCTGGGTGTGTAATATTTCCAGTCTATTGTTGGCTTAACCCTGAGTCAGCAGCCCGCTGTGTAACATCACAGATTGAAACTCACCTGTGCTACATTAGTTGGAAAGGTATCCAGTATTGTTCTACACAGCAGGGATATCAGTTGATGCATGCCATGTTGTTAATTGTCTCATATACTATTTTATAAACAGTTGAACCGTTATAAAGACCACCAAAATTACTGTCTATAATTGGTCTGATTAGTGAGGTAATCTCATAAGAAAGGTAGTAATAATCTGTAGTATTTATAGACAGACTAAATTTAGATGACCCTTATTGTGAGGTTGTCTCCTAAGTGAGGTGGTAGTTAGGCAAGATTCCACTGTAGTTCATTATTACCCCTGGCCATGGGGTATAGCCTCCTCACAGCGCCCCCAGCTCTATCCCTAGGGAATGTATTGGAATATGCACTACATATTGGAAGCCATCTGGCACAGCAGCATTTGATTGCTGGTGATGCTGTCATTTATCTAATGAAGTCATCCAGGGTAACACCTGATGTCTAATCCCTTGTGATGTACAGAATGTGTGACAGAGAGGGCATCATGTAGCATCTGGAAGGGATATGTCACAGAAAAGGCATCATACAAAATCTGGAATGCACAAACTCAAAAAGTCAAGGGGTGTTGGATATATCTGTCAGGAATTTTAATTATTTCTGATGAATTTGAAAAATAGAGGGGAATATTTAAGAGAAAACAAGTATTGGGTAATGGCATTGAACTTTGTGCAGTCATTGGTCTAAAGTTAGAGATTCCAATATTCCGCACATGTACCACCATTATATTTTTGGCAGGTTCATGCAAGTGGCTTTTAGCATAAATCTCAAGTCCTACTGAGTACAATTTATCGTTGAGAACTTTACTGTACAAACTTTCTCACCTACAGTACTAAAGAGTCGTCCAAATCTAGATGAAAATCATAGGTTGAAAATCATTTGTGACTTTAAGGGCAATGCTCTAAATGCTCCTCAGAGGAAGATACTGTTGGAATGGATCTATAGGTGTGTGGCGACTACATCTGGTAGACAGGAAGTCTAAACTCATTTCCTTATCTAACTGTCGGTAAATCAGGGATCAGTAACGGGAAATGACCGTGAGCCAGAGGATATATCAGAAAATGCCATGTATTAAGTTATTACATTTCCCAATTTTGAACAGAAAAATCAAGATTGTTTCCTTGTCTACAAGCTGCAACTAAAAGGACCGAAAGATTGAGATAAACAATGATGTGGCTTGGAAACAGATAAGGCCCTGTTGGAAAATTGTAGTTCTAACCCTAATCCTTCTGATTGTGACCTCTGGCCCTATTAACCCTATTAACACCACAGACGAAAATGGACTAGTCTAAGATAATAGAAAAGAGCATACCATTCTGATACTTGGGGTTGAACAGGTTAAAGAACAAATAAGAATGACTTTATAAAATGTAATCCTTTTTTTTAAACCATCCAAGTGACTGGCTTAAATTTGTTTGATTCATGATGAGGTACCCATGTTGAGGTCAAAATAATCTCAAATAATAAAAGTATAACCTGCCTTAGCGACCCACTGAATTAAAGGAAAACCTGTCTTATGTGACCTTAATGAGTGGTTCCCAAAATGGCTTTTTCCTATATAAATCACCAGATTTAAGATGCAACCTGTCATATGTGGCCCTTTTTACATCTTCATTTGGACAGTGTCTTATACCAGGTTTGACTGTAAATGGATTGAATTTGTGTATTTAGAGCAGGCCTTATAACTGGGATAATGAAAACTGGCTCCACTGTAAATCCTGAAACAAAATATAACCCCCAAAAATATTTTAAAAAAAATGTATATCACAGGTATGTGCTCTAAAATGTCCTTTTGATAAAAACTTCAAATTAATTTAAAAAGCTGGTGTCAAGGACGTATCATGTTAAGGTATTACAAAAAATAAATACCATGTAAATACATTGTGCTTTCTATTTATTGAAATCCAGTGATGAATATTCATAGGTACAATGTATATAGTAGAATCCATTCATAGAAGCATTTTGGATATATGTACCTTATCTACCCTACCCTGTGCATCTGAATTTGTTCAAATGTGTACATTTAGTTTATATTGTGTACTCCTTTTTCACTCCAGTTACAACCTAGCCCTTGATTGGTTGTTACAGTGCTAAAATAACCCATCTCAACCTTATGTCCAAGCCCACCCCACCCCCACAAACTACCCATCCCTGCTACCCTTGACATCTGAATTAAGTTTTAAGAGGGGGTAGGTATCTAAGTTCCCAGTTTAATAGTAAATTTGCGATGCAAAATTTGTAAAGATAATATCTGTGTGTCCACTTTGGCCAGTTGTCCATCTCGTTTTAATATGAGACTGACCAGTGGGCCCCAATTTGTTAGCAGTGAGCTTGTTAATTTGTTTAGTTACATTTCACAGGCGCGGAAGAGATACTTTTTTTTTTTTACATATCTGTACTCTGCTTTGGTGCACCATTTGCATTAAACAAGAACATGTGTTTAAGATATTCAAATTCCAACATGGTTCCACACAGTCTACCAGATGTAATTGAGGCCAGATGTTTTTTCTAATTTTTGCAGTGCAGGTTCCTGGTTTGAAGATCAGGTGGGAGAACTCAAGTATAGCCTGATAAACTGATCAAAAAGAGGCAAAAAACAAGATTTATTTGTGTTCGCTTTTTTTGTCTGTTTTTCTGTATTGCAGAGTTGGTGGCTTCACATTTAAATTAAACTCGCTGTAAGTTTTGTAGATAATTTAAATTTTTACTGTGCATATGAACATGTTTACAGCGTGCTTGTAAGCTATGATAATTGATCTTTTTTATACTAAAGTGGAACCTTAATATTCAGGCCACCTACCAGACTCACTCACTTAACCTTTTCAACACCTTAGGCCAAATGGACTGGTCCAAGACCATAGAAACGAGTATACTATTTAGGTATATGGGGTTGAAAATGTTGAGAAAGATGGCCTGATCATCCAGGTTGTCTCCTGAGCAGTTCTGGGAGAAGTGGGGGTATGTGCACCTTTTCCCTCCGACTAAGACTTTAAGTGCATGGTTAAACATTATTGGTGCTACACACAAATTTTCTGAAAAAAAACGACTACCTGTTCCAGTATTTCCACATTATGAAGTCCATTCTGTGGGGAGGTATAAGTGAAATTTATATGGCTTGCATTCCCTTAAAGGGGTTACATATCTCTGGTTCTCTTAGTAAAGTTGTCAGAAGGCTGAGTTAGGGTATGCTATGCATTGAGCTATATGGCTCTATTTTTGGTTTAATCAAACAATTTCTCAAATACTGAATATGTATACATGTAGTTATCTGGTTTTGGTACTACAAAGTATGACCTTGAAGATAATGTGAAGAAAATAAATCAGTGAAAATGTGTCAAGATGTACAAAAGATTTTTAAGTAGGAAATGATTTATCTTCAAAGTCACATGAATGTTGCTGAGTCATTGAATCATTTAATTTCAATTATTAAGAATACAGATGGAGGCCATCATGGCTTAGTGCTTAGCATGTTTGTACTCTGATCATGAGGTCATGGGTTCAAATCTACATCACTACATTGGCTGAGGTGTCACACTAGGTGTTGGCAAGTTAAAGTAACCTCCCTTCAAAATTGCCATAAGTGCTGAGCTTAGGCCAAATTTGTCAAACTTCACTGACATACAGTGGCGTCTCCATATAAATGAAAGATTCTTGAGTAGGACATGAAATAACAAATAAATAATAAAGAAACCTAACCTGCTAAATTGCCATGATAGCTCAACATAGGCCAAATGTGTAGAACTTTGGATCAAAGATTTTGTAGAGGTGGCGCCTCCATTAAAAGTGACAGGTTCTTGAGTTGGATGTCAAATAAAGATACAATCAACCAACCATAACTATCTTATCTCATCTGATATGACGNNATGTACATTTATGGACAAATTAATCATGTATCATCAAACGCTCCAGTACTACCTGAAGCATTTGTCATTATAATCGTGATAACAATATTCCTATATGTATTGAATTCACATAAAAATCGCTTTGTAGCCATTAGTGTTATTATAAATGATTTATTTTCTACATTAGTTCATTGCTTTACAAGTCTTAGCATCATTTCACACGTGTCACATGATGAGCATGAACTTGACCACTATATAATTCATACAGAGCATTTTAACGATGTAGCGATGACTTTTAACAGGTTGTTCGACAACGAAACTATTCCATCAGCTAATCACTTAAGAAGGGGGTTCACCGCCCATGACCGTGTTGTCCCTGATTTATGTTACTAGCTAACAGCTATTGTTAAATGGAGAAAAGCGGAATGAAATTTATACACCTTATTTCTGAACAGCTGAATAAACATAATGATGTAAATTTTTTGTAATTGAATTTATTTTTATACAGTATTTACAAATATTGTGATACAATTTGACACATTAAGTATCTATGGGATTTTAATCTGAGTTGTTACTATAACAACAAAACCAGGTTTATTTATATTTGCTTGATTTTCAACAAGTTTATGGTAAAACCAAGAATTTCTAAACAATGATTGAACAGGAATTAAGCTAAGCTCTTCTAAGTTTGGTTTTAAATGATTAATTATGATGTCATGTTCTTTATATATCTTTATCAAACATCCCATCCTTAAACTTGTGGGAGTCGCTGTGGCCTAGGGTTAGAGTGTTCATCTTTTGATCATGCAGTCATGGATTCAAGTCACGGAGTGGTTGGCTATATGTCCCTGTCTTTCGGATGAGACAGTAAAAACAAAAGTCCTGCGTCAAAGTAGATGTTGACATTTTAAAGAACCCTCTCTGGCTTATGGTCGTAAGTGCCAAGAATGAGCAAAATTTTTTGCCTTCCACTGGCATACGCTGACGTCTCTATAAAAGTGAAAAATTCTTGAGTGGGACGTTAAACAACAAAATGACCAACCAAGTAACAGATAAACATGTCCTGAGCAGACAAGTGGCTAATGTGATACCACCTTTATGTGAGATAACAGTTTTCTATGTAAGTGAAATTAAAGAAGTACCCAGGAATATTTGAAAATTTAAGTCCTAAAACATAACAAGTCTAGAGTAATGATAGTCTCAACGTGGAAAAAAAACGTAAGTCCGTAAGGGGATGGGACCAGGTGTCCAGAAGGAGTTGGCTCCCGTGTTGGCATGCCATTATTCATTTAAATCAGGATGCTGTACTACAACTTCATCTTAATTTCCAAAAACTTTTTGTCAGCGGAGTTGAATAAAAAATATAAATAAACAAGAGGAAAGTCATATATCCCACTGGTATATCGCCTTGACACGCTTTAGGTCTTAGGGTAACAAATAAATCAGAGTGCTACAGATGCTTTACGAGCTCATCTCAGGAATTTCAGAACTAAGAGGAAATGTAACAAAAGCGAAACCTCCAGAGTCCTTCATTACCTGGAGTTATAATTATGCAATAAACATGTACGCATTCCGCTCTCACCAAACAAATACCTTGTTGAATTTGTTTTAAGAGTTCTTGTTCTGAACAGTAGTGTGGAATGGTAAGGAAGGGAAGCTAGAAGCAGCTAGCGATGGCTGGGTTCACCTGTTTTGAATCATTCAACAGTTTTGTAGTAATACGTCTGTAATGAAACAAATAGATACAAGGCACTTGAAAATCTTGGCTCCCTTTTCAAGTTATAATCATCGGAAATGAAAAACAAATGGCCAGATCATTTGCATTTTCCTGGTCTAAATGCCAGAGTGGTATTAATTATAACGAGTGTGAGAATCTAATCCAAACTATTGCAACAAAAACCATTGTAGGCACATGGAACAAATTACCATGTACTGCAAGACAGGAGGAATTAGAACCATTCTCATGCTCTCCGCAATGTGGGACCCCTACACAGTCTTGGCTTTTCTCTTTAATTGGATGTGATTGCAGTCAAAAAGTGATCTGGGAATTTTGGTCAGTGAAAGTGAAAAATCATATGCCTATTTCAAAGCTGTCAGGATAAAAGAAAACTTCTACATGTACCCACTCTTTTTTTTCTGCAAGCGCAAACAGAATTTAATTTGATTATGAATATGTGAATTTGACAAATGGAAATTTACCACGAAGTAAAAGCAAGATTATGTCCTTACAATCCTTTTTGTTGTCTTTTGACTTCTTATGTCGTTTGAGATACAGTCTAACCTACCTTAGTGCCTCTCTGAATTAAAGGATTACCTGTCTTAGGTTACCCAAATATATGGTTACCAAAATTCTTTTCTCATATACAGTTCATCTTAATATAGACCACCGGTCATTTATGTATGTGACCTTTTTTGCTTCTTCCCTAGACAGTCTGTAAAAACATGTTTGACTATATTTCACTGTTTGAGATACTTTCCTTATAACCAACCCTTGTTTGAAAATGCTAACCCAACAGTCCAGCAGAGCTCATGTAACATTCCCAAATTTAAAAGGTGTTTAAATTCAACCAATTGTCTAGCAATGTATTATCATTCAAGATCTTACTTCAATCCTTATATTATTAAAGTGTTAATATCTAAATCTTAACCAGTTTTTGGACAAAAGTGATATGATGCAATGAACTATGGCAGGTATATAAGTTAGTGAGCACAGATCATACAGTTAATCAAGTACCTGTTATACAAGTGCAGATATCATCAGAATCTCAAATATTCTCATGTAACAGATACAGTAGAACCTCTCCTGAAAGACCACTATCATGAAACATTGCCTGAATAACTCTTTTGAGAATATTTGAGAATTAAGCCGTTGAAATAGTTATTGTTCTTTTTTGGGTTTTTTTTGTTGTTGTTTCTTTTTTTTCTTTAATAAATTTTCATCTGATAGACCATCTGTCTTGTTAGACTTGGTTTTTGGAATTGGATGGCTTTTCCTGCTCTTTGGATAAGGCCGTCAAACACGAAGTTCCATGTCACAGTATGTTTTGGCAAGTTAAACATCCCTCACTGCTCTTTAGCCACAAGTGCTGTGCATAGGCCAAATTGATAGCTCTTCACCGGTATAAGGCTATCTATCCAATATAAGGTTATGTGTCCATACAAGTTAAAGATTCTTGAGTGGAGTGTTTACCCTTTCAACCCCAAGTATCATAATGGTATACTCTTTTCTATTGTCTTAGACCAGTCCATTTAGGTCTGTGGTGTTGAAA
>JACSZP010023734.1:0-23912 GCA_016161895.1 Pinna nobilis
AGAGAGAGAGAGGGAGAGAGAGAGAGAGAGAGAGAGAGAGAGAGAAAGAGAGAGAGAGATTTATCTCCCTTTCCATTGCTCGAGAGAGAGAGGGAAGGAGAGAGAGATGGAAGGAGAGAGGGTGAATATCAGGATAAGGGATCACAGAACTTGATTTTATAAAACATATCTCTATTGAAAGATAATAATCCAAAGGACTTTATCACTCTAGTGCTGCACCAGTAAGATTTAGACACCATTAATGCGGTGAGAACGGGGCATTAAAGAGAAGGTATTTTGTGCTGGACTCGGAGGAATATGTTTCTTCTTACCGAAGTAGGAAGAAGCTGTTCAAAAATATGCGCTTAATCTCTGTAAATGATGATTTTTAAGACGTGCATGTGAGAGTTAACGACTTTCTTGCGTGCACCGACACAATCCTCGACCAGCCTCGTGGCTAATATTGTAAATACATGTGCCAAAGCTGTCCTTTCATTTTCAACCAGATCACATTGCCATGGAACTTCTTCATTATCCCGTGTCAATACTTTTTGTAAACAACATTGAATGTAGCTACAATACACTTTTATCCGTAGCCTATTTGGAATTGCCCATTATAGGGCTATAATGTTCGTTTTTTCGGGAACACTGAATTAATGTGTGTAATTTTGAAATAGCTATTTAAATCTATCATCTATCATCGTCTGAAACACTTTTGGAGGTTTACCAGGGACATAAGTATCTGAAACAGTACATGTTTTGATTCTGTGGGAGTTTTGTCCTGTACAAATGTCCATGTACAATACCTTATGATAGAACCCATAGTATTAAAATGCATAAAAATTAACAAAATACACGAGATCTCTAAATACACCAGATCTCTAACAAAAAATTCTGTTCAGTCTGTTCTGTACGATTTGCAGACAGGGGTTTGATTTAGAGGGGAAAAAAATCCAACGAAAATAAATCAAATGAGTTGATAAGATAGCAAGAAACTACACGAAAATCAGAGAGAAGTCTTCTACAATTAATCAGATTTATGTCGGACAATATAGCGGGTCAGTGCCATTTCTCGCTAGTTTGAAATAAGCTAGATAGGCAACAAAGGGAAAATTCATGTGCAACACTCCAATTTCTTTTTTTCTTTTTTTTTAGCTGGTGAGTTAATATATGTACTTGTATAGACATTTATCGATAAACGGTAAAAAATTTGTGAAAGAAATCCCTTTCGGTAAGCTCAAATGTTTGAGCATTCCAGACAAGGGTCATGTTGCTAGAGAAATGTAAGAGAGGGGTTGAGAGAGAGCAACATGGCCACACAATGATTGCGCTAACCAGAAAGATAAAACATGTAACTTGGTTGGACATGTAGATTAAACACAGTAAGATCAAGCTGCGAGCCACAACAAAGAAAGTTAACGTTCTAAAAAATCCATAATTATCATCCTGTTCTCTGCCTTAATTACCGTCCTGTTTTAATAAAAGTGCAAGGAAGGACTTAATACGACGGCTAACACATTTAAGTCAACAATCTGTAAAATTCTCCATTTTAATCTTTTAAAAAGCATTTTTAGGTTACCATAATTATTCATGCAGGAGATTAATTCCAAACCGTGTAAGAATACGGAATCGACATTTTACAAGGGAACTGTTGGCATGCCTCAAAATACACAGTCTTAATTCTAGACCTGTCACATAAAACAAACCTTGAATGTCAAAGTAAAATTGATATAAACTTACACACTTATTTCCTCTATGAGCCAGGAGAAATAGAGAGAAAAAAGGATGAATACCATTGCTTAACATGATCTACATTGATTAGTCATCTTTAAACAAACTAATTAAGGTTATTTCCTCCTCAAGAAATACAAAATAGAAAGAATGAAAACTAAATACATTGTACGTAAGTCACCGATTCGTATACAGTAATACTGACTAAACAACATGAAGGTCCTTTAGTCTATGCCCCGGAGAAAAATAAACATGCTCAAGATACAGAATTNNGGGGAAAAAAAAGCCTGGCCTATAGTTCCATGTAATTAGAGAGATGTGCTAGCTTTATGTGTATAAAGTAGGGAAATGAAGCTCTACGCAAAATGTTCGTTTATAAAAAGATGTGAATCTTTACTTATAACAAATTACAAGTAAAAACAAAAATAAGGGGAAAAAAATGTAGGTATAAATGCATATAAATATCTGTATACATGCATGTGCAAATTCACTCTGTATTTAATGATTGTGTATAAAATGGTATGAAATTGATTCATTTATACCAAAGGGAAATGTTTTCCAAAAATATTTTTTCTTTTTTTTCCCAATCTTTTTTTAATTCACCTGTGAAGTTTTTAAGTGTCACATAAAGAGCACTTTGCTTTCCTATAAGAAGCATCTCTGAAAGGGAGGTAACTCCAACATGACAAAGCCACTTTAATGCTGAAGTTTAAAAACAAATATAACTTGCAGAAAGTTATCTAACAATGCAAGAATCTATTTCAGTTTTCAGTCTTAACAGCTATCACCTGCAATAAAGGAATTCTCTTTTAACTCACGGAAAGCCGAGAGAGATAGAAAAACGTGTGTGAATTAAACCAGGCCTCTCTTACAAATATGTTAGACTTAGCTTTCGAATGAAAACGCTCTTTTTCTAAATTCATTACTTGTACCCACATGTCACAAAAACTGATAAATACTATTACACCGGGGTGATTAATTTGAAACAGAATCACCTAAAAATAAACAGTCGAGTAAATAAAATGTATATAACACAAAGATGGAGGCCCATACTAACAAGTCGGAGATACTTAAGAAACTGTATACAACATTTTTTAACCTTTATGCAAACATGGAACGGTAAATCTGGTCCCAAAAATTGGTTTTGATGTTTCTAGTGGGATTAAATTGGTTAAGAGTTAAGACAGCTATCTTTCACTGATCCAGGACCATTTGTCAAACACACAATATGTAGCAAGTAGCCATATGGAGCTACAGGCAACACAAGAATAAATGTGCAACAGGGAATCGTGTGTAAGTGTTCAGTTTTCCGGGATATTTTCATAAGCCTATACCATACACTCCTCCATATCACTGTTGCTCTTCATTAGCTTTATATACGAGGGTTATCACGGCATACCGCTGACTCGTAAGGGTAATGTGTGCTAAATGGCCAAAACAGAAATTACCTCCCTTGGTTAATGTCTACAGTGCTGTCTTAATGCCCTGCATTATGATATAATTTATCAAAATTTGGTGTGCATGATCTGAAAATTTCTCACAAATTTCATCTTGATGTTACATTTCTATCATGGCCATTATTCCTTAAATAAATATCATATGTCTTAATTTTCATAAATAATGGTCTAACAAGACTTCTTCGCAACTCTCTTCATATGCATGCCGAGCTCTCCATAGTTTGTTCTAACCAACACTGATGAGTGAATAATTGAGTGAAAATTCTGAAGTCAGTTATTCAACCTATCTGCTGAGTACTATATATACCGGTACATATATAAGAATATATGGAAACTGATTTTTATCTAAAGCAAAATAATCTTTTCTTTGGAAAGTATATGTACTTTTGCCTAAGTCTTTATCTTAAAGGAGGAAGTTAAGGGGTTGGGCTGAGGTGTATTTCTCTTGTGTCCAGGTATATGTCAAGCAGAGATTATCTCCCCTTCTCTTAGCTTGAGATGTGCAAAATGTTAGTCAACTCTGTAACTTAAACGACAGCTGTGTTTGTAGAAGCACTTGTGTTTCTGATTGGTAATCTATAAATCTACAGCCAAAAAGAAAAATAAACTTTCCACCCAACAAGACTCTCCTCATTGCTAGATGTACTACTGACCAATCTACAGGGACAACCCAGGATCAAGGTACGAAACACAGCCTCCAATAACTAGAACACCATTTATTCTCAAAAAGGGAAGAAAAAAAAAATAATAATGATAAAACAAAATGGGAAAAAAATTCTTGCTGTTTAGTTGACAAAGAGGCTTAATACAAATACATTAGCTCCATTTAGTACAACATCGGAGATTTATAACACAATTTGTGTGTTTGTCACAGTTGTGTCACAGATCGGTCATCAACTATTCCCGAAAAAAAAAAGAAGAAAAAAGAAGTCGTGCTCCAGTAAATCTGATTCATCACATGTTATTATCATGACAAATCACACTTTTAACCTATTTTTTATACATTATTTCTACCAATGGGCCATTAAGCACCCATTGATGAGAGAAGAGATTACATAATATTATAATAAAATATTAATTTCCAGATCTATTAAAAAATGATAAAATTTACATGAACTGCACTGTAGACCAATCAGAAGTTACGGCAAAAAAATTTAACGTAATATTTTATCACCACAATAACATACAGGGATAATAAAATTAATGTTCCAATGAAGAACACGACTAAGTTTCACTATTAGTCTATGTTTATTAACATTAAACAAATTCTAAATGGAGAAAATGTGTAAAATTTCTATTTCGTACACAGCTAAAGAATGTCCCCCTGGAAATAAGGAAGAAAAACCTACTATAAAGACGACATTTGTGTGAATAAAAATTTTCTAATTCTACATCCTGCTAAGATTGCATAATATTATTAAAAGAACAGAATACAAAAGAAAATGAAAAAAAAAATTAACAATGTACAAAAATCACCCCCCCCCCTTTTATTTTGACAAATCGTGAAATATTTATTCAAACACATACAGTATATAGATTTGTGCTTTGCTTAATGAACTGGTCAAAGTCTATTAGTACCATTGATAAATATTCCAAATCAAATTTTTTTTTTCAATATATTTGATCGGCTGGGTATGGAGCTAGCAATTACTTTAAATGATAACATATCTGACTGTACAAAGGGCAGCGCTCAATATCGACGGGGACAAAGCCAGACGTAGCTACACAATACATATTTATTCAACCCATTATTTAATGATATGTGATAATTTAAAATGATAGACCTCTTCAAATTTTGTGCATGAATGGATTTGCAAATGAATTTTCAAAACGGATATTGTACCAGAGAGCTCTAAGCATACACTTGTAGACTCTAGATAACACAAAAGAATTAAGGAAAATGATCATAAATAAACCATCTTGTGAAATTCTTATTGCATCTTATTTTTTTTGAGCCCTCGGGACATTTTGAAGACGGCAGAATTAAACTGTTTCCGTTAATTATATCTGTTTTTTCCTTTACAATGGTAGACCGATGCATCTCAGTTGAAATCAAGGTTTAATTTAATAGGGTATCATAAAGGTCAGCGAATCTCCATTGTCTGAGTGAATTCAAGGCATTTAAATGGCAAACGGCCCATACTTTGTCTGCCCCCCAAAATCTTTCTGTGGAATGCAAGCTTCATTACTCTTTAATTTTGAACATATTTCTACAAGGAAATGGAAAGAAAAAAACTTGTCTGAAGTTTAAAAGTGGCATGTATTAACCGTTATATCCCTAAGACGATCACGTGCAGCGACTCTTTTTTTTATCAGAGAAGTGTGTTGACCAACTCGCAAACTTCACGTGATGTCTATTGTTTTCAACCTCGGCAATGGCTCACTGAATCATTTTTTATCTCTATTCCATGAAAATAAGATCCAGATAAATCAGAGGGAAAAAAATGTATGAAAAACTGTGTCATGGCATATGCGATATTGTTTTATTTCTGATTAAGTCCTCCCCCCCCCCTCCCTAAAAAAAAATATAAGAAACCCACCCAATATATGTTATATCAATAAATATCAGACTTGAAATTCGGTATGATATAAATGGTTATCTTACAAAAAGATTATTATATTCCCTTATTTATTAAATTATGTTCATCAAAGAATATATGGTAAATGTGACTTGATTAAAACATATGCTATGAAAAAAAAAATGAAATAAATTTTCAAAAGAAATTGGACTAAAAAGAATTTCGGAAAAACTCAGACACCACAAGGTACATGTACATCAAGCACTTATCAAATCGTTTTATTATTTATCGACATAATACAAAATATTATATTTGTAATTATAACTTAGAATCATTTTCTGGAGAGCAGGATATCTGACGCCACTTCGATTGAATGGGCTTTAAATAATTGGATTATAATACGGTAATTAACAACGAAATTTTCTACCCTTTATCCAGAGTAAACTCTCGCCACAAAATTGAATGCAGACAGCCACGCAGGTACGATTACTTTTCTGATATCATTTTCATAAGGTGTAATAGGCATGAAATAGACGCTTTCTGTTCAGTCTATTGATTATATAAACTTGTCCTTAAGCGAAAAAAAAAAAAAAGAAAAAAAAAAAAAAAGATATCATCCACCCGAGGTACAAATCTCAGGAGGTGACAGATTTCCCACTGTTGATTGTAAGCAGCGATACTGGCGTCGATTTTGAGGTCGGTCAATTACAAAAACGTAAGTTTAATATAAAGATTTTATCATGAAATTTCATACCTCGTACCATGCTTGTATTCTTTCAATTAAATCCTATGACTGTCATTTAATTCTACATAATAAAAGGTTACGAAACAAAAGCAAGAGCGAGGGATATCATTTTCACACGATATTTTACTTAGATTCAGATGATAATTTTTTTTGTAAATATACCTTTTTTTTAAAATTCTCTATTTCATTCCCGTTTGATTAATGATTCTGAAATCAATGTCACATTTCAACGATGGATCAATTCGGAGTTGAATGTATTTAACGTTGGAATAAAAACCTAACAAAGAATCAATGTATTATTTACCACTCAGTTTTGTAGATCTGGACTCGAATTGAAATTTGATTAAAATAACTCTGAATGTTTACAACTAGGATAAAGAGGAACTGGAGATCTAGAATATAAATGCTTAATAAGATGTACTCCATGATAATCAAAGAATATTTCAACTGACTGTGTTAATCAATTATCACTATGAATAATTTAACATAAAATATTCTATATGTGCATTGACAATGATAGAGAAGCTGGAGAGAGAGAGAGAGAGAGAGAGAGAGAGAGAGAGAGAGAGAGAGACAGACTGTCAACGATAGATAAGAAACAGAATTAGTGATTGAGAGAGCAACAGAGAGAGAGAGAGAGAGAGACAGAGACAGAGAGAGAGAGAGAGCGAGGTGAGTGTACATGTATGTGCGTGTGTGACTATTCACGCAATACGAAGATGAGGAATGTGTATAGATAAAACTGATTTTAGCGCTCTACAATTAAGAACAAATTCAAGGTCATTAAATCAAGGTGTCACAACAGTACAGGAAGGAGCGACACACTCTTTTCCACACTTTGACTTTCGGCTATGAATATACCCGAGTTTTCTTTCTGAGCTCAGCACTGGGTGGCAGCGCTGTACCCTAATGACAGAAACCTGACCATGATAAAAATCATCCAGCAACCTGCAAGGAGATTGTTATCTGGGTAATGATATAGAAGGTGGATCTATCATTGACTCCATCAGTGAGGCACACCATAAGGGGAAATTTACAAATTTGCAAAACATCTCATCTCGGAGATGAGACATTTTGTGAAACGCATCTTTGGAGGAGAAGACATCTGATTTTTCCGGGAATCAAAATGCAATAAAATTTTAAAATAGAAATACTTCTGCGGATGACAAAGAAAGAAAAATTCTGTTAATTTTATCTCTGGTCTCCCCCACATGTGAAAAAAAAAAACACTTGGAGCACTGAACTGTAGGTAATAACAAACAAGGCAACCAAACTATTTCACCACGAGATCGGTCCTCCATAGATGTAAAAAGTAAACATCCGCGTGAGATTAAAGGCTGGTGTGTGATGAAATTTGCGCGACTATTCATCCAAGAAAGTGGATGCCGATTTTGTATCTACTTCAAATCTGTACTCTTACCTCACTTCCTCTCCCTTTCATACCAGAAACACTATAGCCTTATCTCACCGATCGTTTTCATAAATAGTTTTACTGTGGCTGGTTTATCTTTCAAAACATTTTAGCACATAGCATCAGTTTTAACTGAAAAATACCATTTTGCACCTTTCGTTGCTAATCAACAGTTCTGAGTGAGAGAAAAAAATATATCTTAATAGCCGTGTCAGTGATGTCTTCCAAAGCGAAGAGGTTTTGTTTGTGAATGGAGAGATATCATATCAAGTTTATGAATGAATGAACGCCAAAAGAAATAAGAAAACGTCAATGATTTTACACGATACCTTGTCCATATGTTAAGATATTTCTCTCAACTCTATCTAAAAATTCAAACTTCCAACACAGCCCTGCATTGTATAACATTAATCGCCCCTATTATCCTTCCTTTTTTCTCTCATTCTGAAGCAATACCACTTAAGTACAATCTCAGCCACCAGGGGTCACCATGGATCAAGTACACAGAAAAAGATGATGTCATTATGCAGAGAACACCAATTTCACGCTACAAGTACATCTGTTGAGCTATCTGTCAGGGCCCCCATGGACAATACATTTCTTAAACCATCAACCTGCTGGGTATCTCGTTTCTCATTCTCGTCTTCCTGACGGTGACATGCTTAAAATGGCACATGAATGTAAAAAACTCTCAAACCATGGCAAATTTATTATGACAGTAGCTTTTCCTAGCCATGTCAGGAATATAAATCATATACTATCATAAAAATTCAGAATTTTCTCTTAAGTCAGAAAAAAACTTTTATATTTTTTATGTTTGCACTTTCAATGACGAGAGGTTGAGTTCACATCCGCATCAACAAATATCCCCCTCACTCCGCACAGGACATGTTGAAAACTGTTGTACAGCCGGCCCCTCCAAGGAGGGGTAAAATCCTGTAAAATCTGGTATAAAGGAAGTTCTACTTACCAATTATTTACTTGTAAAATCGTAAGTCCCGTGTCTTGGGCTAACTGTTTTTTCTGTTCCTCTGAGGGGTATGGGTGCTGAAATGATAAAAGAAAATGCAGGGAATAAAGAAATCTGAAATGTACATACTATTAATAGTGATACTTTTCTGAATTGGATGTGACCATGCTAGAGTGCCTGATGTAGGGTGTGTGTGTGTGGGGGGGGGGGGGGGGGGGGGGAGTGTCCAGGCTTTGCATTCATGACTAGATTTCTTTCCTCTGAATTAGACAGTGAAATATTAGGTACTTAGTCAAGAACAGACTCTACATGATTAAAATCCTGATTAGGATAAAGTTCGCAGTCTAGGAGTACAAATTGTGTTTGTGTAAGGGAGGGTTGGGGGAGAGGCTATGACTATATAAAGGCCACTGCTACACATGAAATGAGGGGGGGGGGCTGGCTTTCAATGTGCTGAGTAAAAAGATCAATGGTTTGCTGCCAGTGCAAATACATGTAAATAAACTGAGAAGCTTTCTCATAAAATAAGAAACAATCTTAATTGACTATGAATCAGAGTTGGTATGCTTATTTGGTAGTACTACATGTGAACATGCATGTGACTTAGTGATCAAATTAATTACCATGTTCTTGATTCGAAAGTATTCATATAAAAAAGGAGGGAAAAAAGCAGAAAAAATAAGTGTGTAAAATGATTGTGTATGACTGTTTGTGTGTTCCCTACACCAGAATGTTTCAAGTGTACACTATTGCATGTAATCGCATTTAAAAGCATGTAGACCTGTGTGTAAATATAAAAGAGAAACCGACAGGAATGCCTAAGTACTGGGAAGGCAAAAACTATCTTACACTAACAAACACCATACTTGACTTTATATCTAAAGAACTAAAACAACAATTTTAACATTTAAAAAAAAAGTGCATCAATCATGCAAGTAAATTGTCCCTGAAAGGTTCAATTGGTTTATTTTTATTTTTTTGCCCATCAAGTATTTTAAAAGTCAAATGTAAACTTTTGGACAATATAATGATGGAACAAGCAAACTGTTGGTCGTGATGAAGTGCCGAGGGATGCCCGTTGACCCCGGTGTTTTCCCCACTGGAAAATTTTTTTCCAAAACATGCCAATTCAATTTCGATGCCGGCAAAATAAATTCTGTATAAAAGTGAACTTTAACCATTGGGATTACTTTCCAAGGAACAAACTAAATCGCTAACTCTAAAAATTTCTGTACTCGATTTTTTTTCTTCTCTTTAATGAATGATAATGGTTTGGGAACTTTGGCCACTTTGGCATAGAGCTTCCATAAGACTCGTTAAAATAGATTGTTGAGTGTTGAATCTATCAATTTTATGGTAGCAATTTAATACATAAAAAGAAAATTGCAGATACAATTATCTAATGATGGGGCTGTAGCGTATGGCCGACAACATATGCAGTACAAGGCTTTTATAGCGGTATGAACTACTGCTTGGGTGCAAATCATTTTACATTGTCTTATATGTGCTGAAGGAATGAAAGAAAAAATGAAAAATCAAAAGAAGTCAATCTCATTGAGATCGTAAATAACCAGGATCAGGCTGAGTGTGACAGGAAAATTATCTCTCAAACTCACATGTTAGTTTTTTGTTTGTTTTTTTTATACATCTCAAGAGAGGTATAGAAAAACAGTAATTATTTGATTGTCCAATTATGTTCGACGGCACATGTCATAATGGTAAAGCAACTGCAAAAATAAAAGGAACCTTTCATATAAATATCAACGATCGGATGGGACATTTAAAACCTATTCACACCTCTAAAACACCTATACAACTACAGCAAATTTCAGTGTTCATAAATCAAATTTTAGCATGCAAAACGCTTTGTGAATTCCTAAATTTTATGCTAGGTATGACATCTACTTAAGTGAATATGCATGTTAAACAAAAATCAAGCTGCTGTCGCCAACAAACGTTTTGTTAGCGAATCAAATATTATTTGTCCTTTTCACCTCTAACTTGACTGCATAAAAAAAGAAAGAAAGAAAAAAAAAAGACATTCATGGATTTTAGGTTCATGACAGGATAGTCTCCCTTTCCATGTACATTTCAAGCTTGCACTTCATTAGTGCTAATCATCATTATTTCCTCAAATATTTTGTGAGAGAGAAACCACATGTTTAAACTGTCAACATGATAAATTGATCATCAACTTTTTAGGGAATCTATACTTAATAATATCCAATTTGGTAAACTCTACCGACAAAAGGGAAACTATTTCCAGGGTTAAGGTGGTAATTTTGCCCCGATTTTCATGCCAATTTAGTCACCAATAAGGGAGCGAGGGTGTTAATAATTGTCCAGTTGTCTCACCGTGTGACATTAATGACACAGCTGTCACCTGACTTCTGATTTAAAGCTTCTGCCAACCCCTGATTTACATCAATCCCATAATGCACATTTTCCCATTATTCATGGTCAAAAATGGCTTATCCTTTTTGAAAACATTTGTAATGAACACAGATTCCTATGATCAAATGACCAATGACATAAAAAAATTCCTGCGACTCAATTTTGAATTTTTTTTTTTTAATTTTCTTACTCTTATATACAGTATACATGTTTACTCTCACACACCTTTTTTCTGTGCCTATCAAATTAATGCATGCTCATTGGATTACGCCAGGCTTATGGTTGAAAAAAAAATCATGTATTTTTGTGCACCTAGAGATATATTCATAAGTACTGCTTATTAAAAGTACAAATTTCTACAGACTGATAAAATTTCATCTGTGTCTGGAGTTTAGGAAAAAAAATCCTCTGTGTTTCTGGCAAACACATGGAAATTTCTTTAGAACATTTTAAATTATCTTGTTAAATAGTCTAGAAAATCAACGTTTAGGAACTTGATCCAAACATTTCACCTTTTTTACTGTTTTGCGTACACAGATATACTTACATCTAATTGGGCTAAATACACCATACTTAAAATTTATCACTTTGTTTTGTCTGCCTGTTTGAAGTAAGTACAGTGTTTATTTATTCTACGAAATATAACTGATTAAATTTGACAAGAGCTGGCATCCCACCTTGGGAATTGTCCTGCTGTAATTAATGTAGATTTATGCATGGATTTTCAGAGGAAATTTGCAATCTCGAGTGTGCAATACCAGATTGCTCAGAGGATGCGGTTCCAAGCACAAATAAAGGAACAAAGGCATAAAGATAGCCAAGAAGAGAAAAAATGGCTTTGTTATCTTCACTGTAGCCTTAAATATAAACAAAGAGAATATCTCTTAACTTTAAGCCCAAATATCAATACCCAATCTGTCAGTATAAAGTGGTCATCCATTAAACCGGACAATAGGCTGGACATCTCTGGCCAGCATTTAAATGACCCTTGAATGATGACACTGCCACGGCACAATGACTTCTATGATCTAAGGGGCTTTGACACACTCAGTTTCTCTAATTATCAACACATTTCGTCCTTCAGACGCGGCAGGCCTTCATGCAATGTAGGTGGAAAATCTATACAATCTTTTCCCTTTGTGGATTTTATTGAAGTGTCAAGACGCAAATTCTTGCACCCTATTTCACACGCCAAACCATTTTCTACAATGGTGAAAGTGTAAGCTCATACTCCAAGTGTGCACACCTAGGCTTCCCCGACATGGGGAGCATTCATTTACTAAAATTTGATAATGATCAGAAATCAAGCTAATTTCCCCCATACAAACATAATTGATGCTGAGCTTGGATAACAATTTTTCACCTTTTTCTGCACTTGAACTCCTAAGTTTGGTTTAAACACTAATCTTATTATCATACAGGGGTCCATTTTTTGTAGGCCTACCCGTGAGGAAAATAGACACAGACAATTATTTGTACGACAATTTCCATGAGGCTGCTGTGATTCAGTGGTTAATGTATTTGCCTTCTTATTATATGGTCATATATTCGAATCCATGCCATGCTGTAGCTGGCTTTCCTTGTCCTTTTGATGAGACAGTAAAAACTGAACATCACATTCAAGGGAAGCAACTGTGTAATTCAATGCAGCATTATTGTACTTGAAACAATTTAGCAAAAAGGCATACATGTATCCTTATGTGTAAATACAGATGATACAATGTTTACATATTTTAATATTAGGTGTAGGTCTGAGAGAGTTTTGGCTTAAAATGCAATCAGAAGAGAAAAAAAAGCAATAACTTTATAAAGAAAGCAAGCAAATTATTTTTGAAAGTTTCCCATCAATTAATAAGCAGCTACAGTTATCAGATTTGCTTTTCTGCTCCTAATTGTACCACTGCATCTCAAAAAAAAAAAAAACAACAACAAAAAACGACTCAATAAAATGTTCAGTACAAAAAAGGAGAAAAAGTACATGGCGTCGTTACTTGATTATCAGTTTCACAAAATACAATAGCCAATACATATAACATTTCCTGCAACACAGCCATGGCCAATTTTATTTTGAATGAATTATTTACTGCCTGTGAAGTGACAAGTATGCATATTGAAGTTGCAATAGCACAAGTTTTCATTTTCTTGTAATTTTATAACTGTGAACCTGAGGATCAGACTTGGCGCTGCTTGATTACCTCAATATCCCGGAACCACGATTAAATCAATTTTTGTTTTCTTCCTTAAACTAATTTAGAAGCTAGTTTAAAAAATGACCAGTGGTTAATTGGAAAATTTGGGAATTTCCTTTTAATAAAATTGACAAATCATGGAGATGGAAATTAAAGATAAGATCCGACTTCAACAGAAAACTGACCTAATAACTCCAATCATGTACAGAAAATTGATTAAATTATTTCTGGTTAAATAAAACACCCATTTCCGAAGTAAACTGATCTAATTGGAGGCTGTATTCCTTCTAGAGTTTATCCTGTTCAAATTAAATTTGAGCCTGATTTCAGTTTTGATTTCAAAATAATTACAAATTTTCAATAATGCGAGTGGAAAATAGGAGGCATATTCTGTTTCCCAAAATATATCGACAAATTCTTTTTTTTATTTGTTTTCATTAGTACTGCTGCAACATATCAAAAACGATACAAAAAAAAAAGAAAAAAAAGAAAAAAAGAAAAACAGTATGATACATTTGTTGCATGGATAAAAAGTATAATAAGAGATTTGTATCTGCGTTAGTTTGAACATTTACACTATTACAGGTAATTTTGATGGATGATCTGAAATCAAATCCAGGTATCTGTTTTTCCGACCTAACTCAGCGTAAAATGTAGGCATTGTCATTAGCAGAACAGATAACGATTGTCAAAAAGAGGACCTCTTAGTACACAGTCTTCTTGTTTTTCACCCTGTATACAGACAGCTGAAGGTTTAAATCATTCCTCGGCACCTCACCCGTGATTTCTCATTAACCTTTGACTGTGACTCACGATACCCTTATTACTCTCACACCTCCAAAACCAGTAAAAAAAAAAAAAAGGCCATCATTCCTATCACATTGCTGATTATTGGTCGCTCAATGCTCCGTCGCCCAGTGGTACAAAACAATAACATGGACGAATTTCTGAGGTGAAGTATGATACCCCAGAAGTGATTTTACAAAGCAATTTGACTTAGCAGTATAAAGTACCACTTGGTTTTTGTAATTCAATAGCAAACTCATTGTTTGCCGGGGCAATTACGCGAAAGTAGACCCAAACTTCAGGGAAAGCCACGCATGTCAAGATTCCTCTTATCAACATCGGTGAATAAAGAAGTGAAAATTATACCCTAAATCTAATATTTTTTCTACATTGTGTCAATTTTCTTTCTGGATTTAAAGGTCAATTTCTTTGTACCGTAGGCAGTAGGAAATAATCGAAATAATCATATTACATGAAGATATGGCATCTTGTTGATGCAAAAAAACGAAACGTCCAATTTCTTCTGTGAAACGTACGCAAAATTTTATCATTGCCATCAAAGTACGGGGCTAACATTTTAAGCCCTATTAATAAATATTTCATATTTCATATTTTCTGCATTCTAGTGATACTAAAGAAATCTTGTTAGCGAGGGATTAATGTTGGAATATTTTTTCCTACAGATGAAAGCGCGATCTTTCGTCAAAATATCTAACAGATACCAACCTACATCTTTCTTGTTAACATTGGGATTAAATATGATTGGATGCCACATCAAAAAGTTCTATTTCATAATCCATCTATCAGCCTTTTGAAATTGGTATCCATCATCCTTGGACAAGTTTCATTATGAATGTTATCTTTTTCATAAGACTTCATAATGACTGTTAAAAACCTTTCCCTCTCATCAGCTTTACCCCCAATATCATCAGTAAAGTAAAAGTCTAATATATAAGTTGGTGCACTCCTTATCTAATTAACCTATTTGTCAAAACCAACTGAAGAATAGCTATTTTCTATATGTATGTTTTTTTTCCCTTTCCACAATTTTTCAAAGAGGCAATATTTCATGAAATGCATGGCAATGTATTTGGTTTGCTGAAATTCTGACTTCCAATATAAAATATCCTTGAGATCCTAGTATAGAAAATGAAAGTAGAAAGAGTAATATATGTTCAATGTGTAGCCTATGCCACCAAGCCCTCTAACTATTGACAAATCACAGATGAGAAATCTACCTAGCACTGAAAGAGGAGAAGTTATTGCAGGTCTGCCTGTTCTTCAAAGAAGATATGTCATTGAAGGGGCATCTATCTTTCTAGGTAAGGAAATCCATCCCTCCGACTGAATAAGCTATTGTAGAATCAAACAGAATTCAAAGTGGCAAGGGTCTTCCATCTTTCTTAGATGTTGCATCTATTTTCAGTGATGAATACCAAATAATTGTACTTACTGTTAAGTGCTGAAACAACCATGCCCTCATTATATTTGTAGCTACTTTTGGAAATATTCCCCGTTTTTTCTGTCGCTTTGAATTTGATCGGTCCTCTGAGTCTTCATCAGCTGTACCTTCCCCTGATCCTACACTGTTGTCTAACCCTTCACCTGTAAAAAAGAGAGAAAAATAAATTATTACTGAGTTATCTCCCCTTGTACTGGTATGTTCAACACCATAAAGTGATATTAAGACAAAATAAGCCACAAAGCGTTATTTATTTTTAGCTCTTAGTGTTTATAAACATGATAATCGGTACTACTGTTGCTGCCAAAATTTATGTAAATGTGAAATAAGTAAAAGCTAAAACTTTAAGTAGTAAGAGAGTCTTGTTGTCATGCCAAAACCTGACAAGGGTTACTAAATATGCCCCGTAATCTAAATGACCTAAAAAAATGGCTGCCCCTTTTGGCATGTAGATGTCTTATTGACAGTTTGAGTACTATTAACCAATGAAAGACAAGATATAAAGTTACAGTAAGATAAAAATATTTGTAAAGAAGAACAAAATAGCAAATCGAAATTGGCAGAGGTGGGTGCCACATTTACTTCAATCTCAAGGTGAATGAACTAGGTCAGGTAAAATGGCGGGACAAATAATTTTGTGAAGAGTGTTGAAACCTGTACTGTCTGTCGTTTTAGTAACTGGAGGACTGGGAATCATCCCTGCCTGATTCAGTATAAAACATAAATTATACAACTCAACAATGCCAAGACAACCACACATAAAATCTTATGCAGAAATAAGACACCCCCCCCCTCCCCAAAAAAATATAAAATAAATAAGGTAAATCTTAAACAGAAAACCCTATCATTAGAGATCACCTGACATGAAAGACCACATCTCCATAGCTGTCGCAATGGCATCTCAAGACAGCGTCTCACTATAACATACAGCATTTGTCATTTTTTTCTAAAACTATGACAGAAATTTAAAGGTTATTCCCCTTCATCAGATGTATCCTAAATAAATTAAGATGAATTGCATATGATAGTTCCATTGAGCGGGATGCAGACAGAAGCTTTACTCAATATGCCATCACAATAATATTAATAAATAAGATATCTCGAAGTTTTGACAAAATTCAAACCATCGGGGATGTACATGTAGATATGGCTGCATCCATGCCTGGAGTTCACAATACTTTTAATGCTACAGAAATCTAAATATAGAAATATAAATGGAAAACAAATAGTCTATATGTGTTAGGAGAAAATGAAAGATGGTGTGTTTTTATCTGTTTATTTATTTTTCTTTCTTTTTTGTGATAAACTAAATTTTCAAATGAAAAAAAAAATCATTAAATTCTGTCAAAATGTCCTGTAGACAATATAGTCAATCAAATGGCAAAAATATTGGAGGGGGAAAAACTGCAGAAAAACACTGTTCCGAACTGATTTATTTGTACAAATACAGAAATCTGATACCTAAACATGATATGAAATTTACATATGTCTAAATGGGACAATAAAATTTCAAACCATGAAATTTCAACAGGAATTTCTGATGAGGGAAATTTGATGTTCTATATGTTCTGTTTATCTAATTGAAAAAATGATACTAAACATAACCGATAAAAATCGTGTATTTTTTAATTTTTGCAATGGTTGCTGAATTTACTTAGAACATACTGATTGCAAAATATCTACAATTATCATGTGAAACTTAAAACTGGTGTTTTTATTTCTCAATCAGAAACTGATGAAGTTTCGTTATCTTTACTATAATATGGATCATGTGAATCGGAGCACGAGCAATACAAAAATAAAATACAAACCGATAAGAATCAAATTGTCAAACTGAACAAACAACTTCATTGAATATAAGACTATCAATTGATTAGACTGATGCAAAAATGCTATCCTATCTGCATCCATTAATTTTCCATTCTATACGTCATTAAAAAAAAAGATGTAATTTAATAAAGCAGTCTTAATTACAGTTCTATTGATTTCATATTTCTATTTTATTGAGATATCAGGTTTATTTATATATACAATTATCGGCATTCTAATTTTACTTCAATTGAAATTTGATTTTTTTTTTCAAGTTTCATTCAAAAGTCATCAGTATATACTACATGCGATAAGGGGTTAATTAATTAGATCTTTTACAAACCGGAGATTATCCAGCCCATGTGCTGAGACAGACCCGTTATGCCTGGTTTCAGCCAACGTAGAGAGATGCATTCGTAATTGCTACAGGAGGGGGCCAAAGGTTATCATTCCCGATGTGGAACAAAAATTTGTGAACTAGGTTTCCCAGTTAATGTTTACAAGATGTGATTATATGCAAGACAAGTCTTACAATTTTAACGCTATCAAAGGAAGTCAAGATACAGAAATTCTTTTTTCTTCAAATTACATTCAACGCTACTCAGGTAAAAAATTATACAAGATCATTCTAATAGATATTCTATACTTAGAATGCATTTAGATGATCGTTTTCCTTGTCTGTTATTTCAGTTCTTTTCCATTAAATCCTTCCACAATCAAAATTAATATTCGATATATTGTTTGATATGTAAAACGGCGTCTTCAAGTTTGAGGAGTACTAAAGATGACAAATAAGAAATTCAAAGAATTCACGTCATTTTCCACTGAATCACAAAACGCAATGCTTTCATAAATTTCAAAAAGTGCTTTGTGAAAAATTAACTTTATCAGTATTTCATTTATTGAATATGGACATTACAGTTTTTGTTGAATAGAATATCTTAGCAAAAGTCTATATTCAGAGTGCTTACACAATTTTCAAGGGTAATTAAAGTCCATAAGAAAGAGCCAGAATGCATAACTGCATGTGCTTATTCTCTAGACCATAAGTGACACCCCTATTTCTTGTTGACTTGAAAAAGAAGAAAAAAAAGAAAATATATCAAAATATTGTACAAAAATACAAAAGAAAGATTTTGAAATTTATCATCAATCTCTGCCTTCATGTTCTTTAAAGAATTTCGAAAAATGGCGCTGTAACTACAGATATTTTGATAAACACACATTCTTGTCGACTCTTCCTACTATCGTTCTCCTTGCAGTTTTTCTGAACTCGTCTGATTCAATAAGGATGGTCACCCAATACTGGTGAAATTCAATTAGCGATACAACACAACTACCAATGATTGGAAATTAATTGGGATTCATCTGTAATCAAATACAAATTATATAAAACTCCTTATTGGTTGATTTGAAAATTTTGCATATAATTCAATAAGTATGAGCTCCTCTCTACCATTCCTACGTCTCTATCAGGAAGCACAGCTTGTCGTAAGACATAAAATACAATCTATAACACATCACCTACGATCAAAAAAAAAAATGTCTCATCAAGCTCTCAATATGTCATGAAAAATCAGCATTTTATGAACCCCAAAAATACAAAATAGAATGGTTGCAAAATGGTTTTAATTAAGTTGTCCATCTTCTGTTGCATTTTGATAAGTACATGAAGGGGGGGGGGGGTATTTTAATACAGCAGATAGCCATACTGTTGTTTCTAGACACACTTTAAATGAGAAGTAAAAAAAAAAAAAAAAGAACTAAATTATTTCATTTAAACTGCATCAAATTTATAAAAGGTACATTTTTGTTAAAGCTGTAAATTACATATGGGTATAATTAGCTTCAATATACATATATATTAACACTTCTACAGTGAAGATGACCATCATTATTTTTTAAATTCTGTAGCAAAAGTACAGACATTTAAATACTGGTATCTCTTATATCTTAATCAATAACATACTTCACAAATTCTTAATGTTGGGATATGTAAGTGGTGAGGTGTTTTTAAAATTCAAACTACAGAGTTGCAGTTTTCAAAAGCTGTGAAAAATAAATAATAAAAAAAATATACAAATTTAAAATATCAGTGAACACAAAAACTATATTGGTAAATGTCTATTATCACTTAGTTTTATTTTTTAAAGAAAAAAAAAATTAACCAACAATTTCTCCCTGAATTTATTAATGCTTGAAAACTATGTGCAAAAAATATCAGAGCTTCAGTGGAAATTTGTTAACATGAAGGCATGAAGAAAAAACTTGCGAATTTCCTTGTGACTTTCACTAAAATCCTCAGATTTTCCGAGAAATAAATAGCTTATTAGAACATATAATTTAGAGGGTAAGAAAATGAGTGAACTGTCAGGCGGCATTTGGAAAGCCATCCATCAAAACTTGTCACGTTAAAGATCTCAAGCTTGCTGCAGTGTTGAGGCCTGTTTCAGACTTTCTTTGTTATTAGGTAAATTTGTTCTTTCCTCATTAGTGTGAGAGATAATCTTCATTTCTCCCCCATGATTTTGTGGTGAGAATCAATATGAATTACCACTGCACGCTGCTGTCTAGGTCGTTTATCTAGAATTTCAGGAGCGCATAGCTTTAGAGAAATTTTGCCATATCAAAAATCCACTATTAACTGCATTTTTGTATTTTCATAAAATATTTAGAAATTTTATATAAAACCGCGGAAAGAACCTGACTTCCCCCTCTCACCATTTTATCAGACAATAGAACATGTATCTCTGTTCCTATGAAATCCTGTACAATACAAACCATCCATGTTGTAGTATGTACATCCATTCATAGGTCCGGCCATATTGTGTACATTAGTCTTGTGTAAATAAATCTAACACTAAATAAAATCCAGTTAGTAATAAAATCACACTCATGAACAATTCAATAAAAAACCCAGAGAAAACTGTCCTCCCTAAGACAGAGTCAAAGTAATTATAGCATTTGAATAATTATGCAGACTGTTTTGAAATAGATTCCCAGGGGTAGCGTCGATTTCCCATCAGTGCTTGTCAGATGCAGCCATTTATCCCATTTCTCACACACTGTGATGACTCTATGACAATTTATGTCATAACAAGCAAACTGTCTAAAGTCAAAACAGCATCATTATTATTTCGCCTGACAGCGATGTCATCAACATAATATTCACACCTATTACAGCGCACTATTTGATTGCATTTGTGGAAGTGGCAGCAGGGGAAGGGGGTGGTGTAAATAGTCAGGAGAATACTTTGTTGCACGATTATAACATAATGTATTCCTTATTTATTTTTCTTATTACCCTACAGACTAATTTGAAAATAAATTCTATCCTTAGCACTGCACTAATGAATTAGCCTATAAGCACTTGACTAGCCTGTGCCTTATTCTCTGTTATGACAACACTGTTACATATAGCCATGTTTGTATTTCCCAGCCTGCACTTTTACAGCATGGTATTTACATGTACACACACAATTGCATATCAACAGCTCTCTCCTACAGAACTATAATCCCAGCAGAACCCATGATGAAGCTTGTCAAAACAAATAGTTCCTGATCCCTTAGTTAGCATATTTGAAATAACAGGTAGATTTTTATGGATAATTATTATAAAAAAAATCACACAAATTTGAATACATGTATTTTATATTGGATATTTCCCCCCATAAATTTGTATTTTGATAAAAATGCTGTATAAGCATACTGCCTTACCTGCCATAGTCTTTATACAATTTGCATGAAATGACAGGCACCTAAACATGGTACAGTTGAACCAAGATATATTGAAACTGGAGTGGATTTAATTTTTCTTTCAAATAAACAGGGTCTTCAAAATAACTTGGTTAAAACAGTAATCTGACAGAAAAATTAAAGTCTTTTCAAATTAAGCAGAATTTCAATATATATGTACCAGGGTTCACTGTAAGTGGGTTCCACTTTTAATCAATTACAAACCAAATTTGCAAAATTTACATGTTAATTTTAAATTGATGTTTATTTCAAAGGTAGAAAATATTAAACAGGTGTGGTGCACCATTATACTGGTAATTGTACGTGATTTAAAGAAAACTGGAAAAATATAAAAAAAAAAATGATTCAACAGGGCAAGGCAAGACATCCCTCTCCCCCAATTCATTCAAAAAAAACAAACAGACTGCCCATTTTTGTCATATGAAGTATTGTTCCTGGATAGCTGTTATAGTGCACATTTTCAGGTTTGGGTTTAATGTATTTTACGATCTGTTTGTCTAGCTGCTATCTGTATTATCAGGCTGAATAAGTCCAATTGTAAAAATTCCATCAACTCCCCGGAAGATATCACAGTGTACCAAGCAACACTCGATTCTGTCCGGTAAAACAAAATTAGAGGGATAGTTTTGTTAAAGAGCTTGATTTTATTGAGTAAGCTAGCTGTGAATGAGCACACATGAGAGGGTGATTCTATTCAATTTCTCCTGCACCAGGTGATAATGCTGAAATTTCTCCACATTTTTAGTTATTTACAAATAATCTATTAAATTATAATTTTTGAAAATTATTTCATCAAGAAAAATGAAAAATTTATATGTATACAAATACACGAGTGACTTTATTTCAAGTTGTTTTATAAAGATATCCATGTAAGAAACAATTAGTAATCACCATTACTAAAAAATACCAAAAATAAAACAGAAGTTTCTGTATGCCATTATAAAAAAAAATTAATAATAATAATAATAAAAAAATAATAATAATAAAGAAACAAAAGATTTTCCATTTTTTAAAATCTGGCTAACTCAAATACTAAAATGGGGAGGGGATCTTGATAAAAAATTATACAGGGCAACAACTGATAGGTATCGTGTCAAAAAGTTCACTTTAAATCTGAAATACTTGGCATATTTGATATTCAATAATGTAAATTCATGCATCATCTACATTCTGTGTAAATAGCTAAAATTGGTACATGTAAATACATTGTAACAGTACTTCATAGGGCTCCTTAATAATTCCTTTCTCAAAAAATAATTTACGTTATTGCTAACATAACTTTATTCTTTTTTAGTGAGGCATCTCCACAATAATAATTCTATATCGGGAAAACAACAAAGATGTAAATTATTCAACAAAAATAAATACTTTGTACATCTATGTATTTGAGAGATGTTTAGTTGTATGATAGTTCATAAATCAGTTTTTACCAGCAGTCATAATTTACTCAAGTCGCTGAAATGGACGGGATACATTGATTTCTGTCAATCACATCTATACATAGTGCTTCTTTCTAAGGCGTCATATGTTGCCGAGCTGTAATCAATAGCCATTTTTACTCTGTTCGCCACGAGGAAATTATGACACTTGAAAATATGGAAGGAAGCTCGAGTGCAATTCAATTCAGCTAAGTTCTGCATGCTAGGAGTATAGTTCAAAAATGGATCTTGTAAAGGCAATCGAAGTGCTTTATAATAAATTGGAGGAAATCTAATTGCCTCTGTTTGCAAATATACGGTACAGTATAAAATGAGAAAATTCTGTTAAGCGAATTAACAAGAAGTTGGCTAAACAGATGTGGAGATTCAAGATTGTGAGTTATCTCCCTTATTCTGGATAGGTTTGATTAGTCATTTATAACAGTCCAACATGACAAAAAGAAACACTAACCTTTTATTCACTGAATGTTATCAAAATGCAACATTTCTAATTTTCTCTAAAAAATTGTAAAACCCGTTAAAATTAAAATCACGATGAGCATATTTTTTATAAAGGTGTTGACAGATAAGGCTCTATCTTGGGTTGAGAAAGGGGAGAGTTTCCCCTCTCCCCTTCAAGATATAGCTGTCTTTGTGTCTACTTAAACCACTATTTAAATCATATCTCCAAATCCACGCTGATTTATCTAGCAATCTTCTGGAGTTTTAAACTCCCAAGGTAAGGCAAAACCGTACAGATAAGAGGAATTTCCCTTGCCATTCTCTAATATTCTCTCTCTCTTAATGAAAATAAAGTTTCTAATCAACGCAGATCAGCAGATGTAAATGGCCTCTAATGTAAAGCTATGTTCAAATTGTTCCCTATGTAAATAAACCATAGTATAAACACTAGCTTGTACCTTCTTCTATCTAAACTGTTTACTCAAGAAAAGGAAAAAAACCTAAATGAAAGAAAATAACGTGAAAACTCTAAAGGTGTCAATTTCCACCTCCGAAATTATGATAAAGCTGGCAGAAAAGAGAAGCCAGTGTTGATTCATTACAAATTCAGTTTGCAGGTAAACGCATCTAAATGATTACAAATATGACTGAAGAGCTGATTAGATGGGTGGAGCTTAGGCGGCAGTGCTATGAAAATCACGTCTTTTGACCTCCGAAAGATCCAAAACTGATTTTTATTTTTAACCAAGTCAGAAATTTATAGTAAATGTGTAATGATATCTGTTGGCTGTTAATATCTTATCTGTGGCAATATGTCATCTCTC
>JACSZP010023734.1:23925-51739 GCA_016161895.1 Pinna nobilis
GAAATGACCAAAAATCCTGGTGTCTGCCAAGATAAGTAATCTAACTGACCACAGTGAAATAGTTATACCAAGGTGATTAAAGCTATCACATACAGATGTGGTCACTCAGTGGTCAGCTGAAAAATGACTGGCCTAGAAAACAATGTCATTAAGTTGAAATCGACACCACCGATGGCTGGGAGTTGAACTTTTCAGACCTTTTCAAAATGATTACCAGTCATCTCTGGAGGCTGCGAACACTATCTAAAATTTTGTGGTATTCTGCCTATGCATTTTCTGTGGAATTTGTAAATTACTGAGGGGTTAACAAGAAAACTAGAAACAGTTGCGGACTTCCTGGGACTTCCTGATGCTGATCGTAAGTGCTAAAGCACTGCAAGGACCATTTAGCTCTTGACATAAGCCTAAGACAGCAAAAAAGAGAAATTGTATCTCTAACTTGTATAGCTTTAAAATGTAGAATCCATTTACATGCGTTACTGAAAAAATACACTAAATGCACATACTTCATAGATGCACACTACTTTTAATCTTATATACCAGTACATAAACCCACCACTTTGGACTTGATTTTTAATTTTTATTCTCAGGATGTAAAAATATCATGAAAATCCTTGCATAAAAATTTTTCAACTAACATCTTTATCAATATACATGTAGATGACAATTTTCCTGTAAAGTCACACTGATCAGACATGTATTTTTAGAGAGCAGTTGTATAAACCTGGACACTTTGACCACAATGTTCCACTTGTTACGCATTGGAAAAACGGATAACAGGACATATCGAACAGATTATACTAATCATGTTAATAACAAAGTCAGCCTCTCTCATGACTGAGTCACACCAATCATTATGTGAAACCAAAACTTTAATTATAAAGTTTTCCTTTGCACCTTATTTCTAATTAAAAATCTGAGAGATGGTCTCAATTACTGGAAAATTGCTTAGTCTTGACCATACATTAATTACAACACAAACTGACCACAGCTAGAGCAGTGGTCATTCTGTCACCTGAGTGGACAACCATTGTAGTTGTTATTGGACTTAGCGGCCATCACGCTAGGAGGCTAATGGGGAGCACAAGTGGACTATAGAATTGATTAACAAAGCAGGAAGCGGGTCAAGGATGTTGGGTGTAACTGTCTGTATGTACAATACCATTACAGGATAAATGCTCAGCTGGGGCTGAAGAAGTGCCCAGCAGGGGGCGCTAGTGATATTGGAAACATACAAGTTAGAAAACATGTCGATTTCAATTGTGATCATTCCCAGACTTGTGAACTAGATGGCCAAGAATAAAAGCGATTTTTATAGTTTTATATCTGTGCCGGGGATTATTATTTATGTAAACTATTTATAAAATGCTGCAATTCATTAAATATGCATGCCTACTCACACTTATACCCATATGTGCAGCACTAAAAGCACACATGTACCAGAAAGAAAGTTTGAAGGATTTATGAAATCTTAATTTAAAAGTGTAAGTGTTTTTACGTGTGAATTATATATATTTTTTAACTTGAGTACCTATCTTTATACTTAGGACCTATTTGTTTTGATAATATGTATGTGCATGCATATAGATATTATTACATAGATTTCTGTTTTTAGTATATATGCATGTTTTTTTTATGCCGGAAAGCAATGAAGGCTATCGACAGAGAGACACACTACATGAACATATCACTTCTAGCCAAATAAGTAATCAAACCACATAATAGTGCACAAAAGTGGAAAATATGAGTAATTATTAACATAACTGACTGCAAATGATAACTTATTCTGGCACATTACTGACATATACATACAAACAATCTACATAAAACAGACATACAAACAAACATATACAAGCCAACTCAACTAGATTCTGACAGTGCTATAGAAAACTAAGGGAGATAACCTAGGTGCATTTATAAATGAAACCAGCTAAACAGACAGACAGACATGTAGACAGACACGCAAAACGTTACAGAATTACATTCACGCATTTTAGAAAATAAATACACACAGACAACTTTTGACACACATCACACATGAGACCCATGTTTGCTATTTATGGAAACAGACACCTATATTCTCCATATATAAATAAGTACTGGACTTAAATATTCTGACCCACAATTCTAATAAAATCTGTACAAACAGATTTATACGCAGACCATCAAGTCAGTCATAATAACATACAATCTAAGGGACACTAGTCACCTATAAACTCATGTAATATATAAATGACTAAAACCAACAGATATCACTTTGACTATCCGCTAAATACACATGAATATGTATAGCCACACCCACTTTCTAGTATCTACACCTGTATTATATCACCGCATTAGGAGCGAGGTCATACCAGGTCAGATTTTCACCTTTCTTTACCTATCACTAAGTTTAAATGCTATCTTATCGTATTTGATTCAATCCTAATAGTCTCTGCTATAATGGGCATGGCCCTGATCAACTGTTCCAAAATATCACAATTACAAACAAATGTTACATCAGAACTTCTGAAGATAAACGGTCTGATATTTACTAAGGCCCTCGTATGGAACAGAGCAGTAGTTTATAAATATGGCCAGATTAATCAGAAAATTGAATAATAATTTGTTTAATGTGCAAAAAATAACTGGTGTCACTTTACAGCGCAGATGACGATCATTACTGCCATAATTGTATAAGTGTATTTGTAAACACTAGCACACTGACTTCAGCACACACATGCATGTACAGATGAAGGTGCACACATATATATGCACACACACACACACACACGCACAACTACACACCATTTAACTCTTATCAATTCATTCAAATGAGTATATAGGTCTGAAGGTCTGAATCTCTCTCTCTCTCTCTCTCTCTCTCTCTCTCTCTCTCTTATTAATTTAACAATGTCTAATTCAACATATTTTTACCAATGTTCAAATTTTTCAAATAATAATGAGCAGGAATGACTTGGATTTGTGACACAGAGTAACTGAGATAGTGGTTGGTATGAAGCTACATAAGTAAACTTTCAGAGACAGAAATGTAAACATGATATGAAAATGTATGCCTCCTTAAAAAAACACAAAATCTTTTATTGTGCTCATTATTATAGCATATGATTTGGCCCTATAGTGAGCGATAGGAATGTCTATTTGTATATATAATCACAGACTTAATGTGTGCAAATTCATCTCATTCCATTCAAAACGCATTATATCACTTCAAATTGAATGTGAAAATTGGAAGATGTAAATAGAATTGAGATACATTATTTATGAATAATTCTCTGAACTGTTACAGATAAATAAGGAACAGATTATAGAAAGAAAAAAAAAACAATGAGGATGTTATATTTATATATCTCCTGTATATATTGACAGTCTGACTAACAAGGTGGGAGTTAATGGTACGACATTATATTGTATTTTTATACCTATTGCACCATTTCGGAAGCATTAGGAAGTCGCTAACAAGTAATGGTCGGCTTTCAGGCCCGAATTAATTCCATTTTATGCCTGTAACAACATTCTATTCAATGGGAGGTTTTTATGCCTCAAATCTCCCTTTTACAGCACTGCGAGTGTGCACATTAGGTATAATAACTCTACAAAAATCCCCTAACTGGCTTTTAAAATCGGGGGACTGTATAGAATATTAATGCGAGATTTAACTTCCATGGTTGGCGAATTAGATTTTCAAATATTTGCCATTTGTCAATGGTAGATTTACTCTGAAAAGGTGACAGGTTAAAAAGCTTTCTCATTATTTTCTGATTTGAGAACAAACTGTTCTCTTGCAACATAAAAATGTCAAAAGCTTTGAGAGTAAAAAATCAACAATGGGTCTTCAGTGCCCAAATATTCTTTGTGCAACAGAATGGCTTATTCCGACACACTCGAAAATCCTTTTTCACATACAAGGTGCCCAAAACACATTTCCGCAAATCCTCTAATTTTGCTGAAAGGTATCAGTTTAATAGATTTCGAATCTTAAAGTTGATGTATTCCAGCAAAATAAACAATGAATATACATTTCATCTTTGTGAAATATAAAGTTTGTGTAATACTAACATTAAAACAACATTATAGCTACTGACGACTGTTTAGAAAACAGATCAACTATAACATGTAGTGCAGAAGTAAGACATGGACAGGTTTATCACTCCTCGATACACGTGTGTTAAGTCATCAATCTACACCAAATGTATAACTGTCTATATACCTTTTATAATTTAACATATACATGTACAGTCTAACCTGCCTTGGTGACCCAATGAATTAAAAGCCTACCTGTCTTATGTGACCTATATGTATGGTTCCAAAATGGCTTCCCCCCCTCCCCCCCCCATTTAATTCACCTGAATTAAGAGACCACCTTTCATATGTGATCCTTTCCACTTGGATGGTCTTTTAAAACAGGAAAGACTGTACCTAGATCAATATATATGAATTTAACCTACTTCCATGTACATGCATCTAGGTTATTGGGGGCATGGAGAGGGGGGGGAAGGAGGAGAGGAGAAGGGAGGGGGAGCGGAGCAGGCACGAGGGAGCTGAGAGGTGGTTCCAAATCAGAATACACAGTACCGGTACCACATTTATCAACTTAATTTTCAACACACAGTGACATCTCCATATAAGTGGAAGATTGTTGGGTGGGACGTTAAACAACAATACAACCAACTAACCCTTACTTAATTTTCACTTTGAGAATTTTTTTTGTCATCAATTGTAATTGGACAATTCTCTGCACTTGTACCTACACAGTATCACACTCCTACATGTAACCCCTCCTCCAGCACAGACATTTACATATACTTCCGTACATTTACTTATCACTTCGATATGATCACTTTCATTTAATAAACTCTTTAACGGTTATTTACTGTAGACTTTACACTCGTTGTACTTAATCGTCTGCCCCCTCTGCCGGCTTATACAAATGTCTGTGTGTAAATGGGACCAAGTTAGTGCACTTAAACCAATATCCCTATATTACAATGGCCAAGCACCAGATCATGAAAGAGAATCCCAAATCTTAAGATATGCTAAATCAACGTATTTAGTAGCAGGTCAGACCGACCTTACAAAAGGTCTAATGTTAAGACCCCTCAAATATTTATGATAATTTGTTTTTCCGAGTGTAAAAACGAATCCAATTTACCAATTCAAAACATGATAAGCCACTAAACATTTAATTCTATTTAGCAGATTTTGCTCTACACTTGCATGCATTTAGAGAATTTTACAAATATGCCGCAGGCTTTTAAGTCTAAAAACCTCTCTAAAAATACTCAGTTGCTTAAATCAGCAAGATTGGGGGGGATTAGCTGCCCGATTGCTCATTTTGGACGCTACAATGGACAGATTTAAAATTTAACAAAACTTCTCCCATTGACCTAATCCTGCTTCTAAATAGCAAAGTTTTGACTTTAACATGTCTGTTTACACATTAGCCTTCTTCTATTTACAGAATCTTTTGAGGCAAACAAAATGTCCAACCCTCCCTAATTTTAATCGGCATTGTAAATGCTGCTTCACATACAAAAGCCATAGAATTTCCCCTTATGCACATGACCGTTTTTTAATGTATTTGCAGTTGTATTGTTGTGGGACGGAGAGATGAAAAACGTAGAAGGATCCTGATCTGTGTTAATTATATGCCGGAGAATGACAAGGGAGAAAGTCAGCAACCAGTACAAATGATAACAAGACTTTTTTTTTCCGTTCTCTTAACTAAAAAGCACAACAATTTTGAAAACCAATATCGCAGAAGTAATAGAACTTGAGTTAACCTCATTTTGAACTTGTCTGTGTAGCGGGTTTTGATAATGTTATCCTACAGTCGGCAACCGGGTCGGTCGTTGTTGCCGGGAAGACGTTTATGTATTCTTTGTGAAAAAATTTGAAAGCTTATCAAGGTATACACCTGGTCAACGGGACGACATTCACAATCCTCCTAAATATAATGTTTACTATTGGCCTCGCTAAACAAGGCATTTGTAAATATCCATATCTTAGACTGTAAGCTGGGTCACACGTACAGTGAAATGAATTTCTGAACTGATAAAGAGCAGAGCGAAATAAGGCGATTAAACAAGGAGAGAGAGAGAGAGAGAGGAGGGAGAGAGAGAGATGAGAGAGAGGGGCTAATGGGGAGAAACAATGCTACCCTGATAGAGTGCACATGCACTCGTCTCAGTCTATTAGAAGATACCAAAAAATTCATAAATTAGATTGACAGAAAGTATAAAAATGAAAAAAATATATAATTTATTTTCAAGCCACAAATCCCTAGCATTGTAAACTAAAGCTTTTAATTTTGCCAAAATTGTCAAAAAAGTTTTACAATAACCCAATCGTAATCTTCGGAGATATATGTGAGATTATGCTATTGGCAATTTATGATAAAATATCAAAAGGCTCTGGGTTAATCGAACCCATATCATAACTCAAACGCTAAGCAGATACTAACAAATATAGATTCAGTCTTAAATGTTTAAGAAGTGTTGTCTTTTCATTGGGCGATTTACCTTTAAACATTGGACTTTAGTAATCGGAGGGACCAACATTTACGTGATTCGAGGGGGGGTTAAAATCTGGACATTTTAATCTCACATAAACCATGTTCACAGAGTTACAAAGAGCCCCACTGGACTTTTTAATGCTGGTTTGACAGGCCAAAATTTTCAACTTGCTTAATTTCATATTATCTCCTTATTCACAGGACGGTACAGATCTTTTTTATCCTTGAAGATTTACACTAGATAACAATCAAAGAGGATGATGGGACGATGTTTGTATTTCCCTAGTATGGCACAAATTTCCAAAGAACAAAAGGATTTACGTTTTTCAAAATATGAATTTTGGAGGTTAAAGTTGAATCAAGGACAATCTGCTTTCAACTTGGGAGGTAGAGAAAATGTTTTTCTATGCTGATTGGTTTTAATGAGATGGCCCACAATACCAAAGTAATAATCCTAATTGAGTTGGCATAAGCATATCACATCATTTATTCTATAAAAAAATTGGGAAGGAAATGGATAAAGAAATTCTTAAAAACGGAGACACTTGTGTTAATGAAATCCTTTTTATAAGAAGTCTGTGTCGCAGAATTTTCCAGTGCGATAGAATTTTGTCAAGGACAGTTTAACCACAGGTGAAAAAAAAGTGCCAAATGCAATTAAACATTTGTTAAAGTGCAAAAAATGTGTACAATTATACAGAAATTGTCATATAAATGCTAAGCGGGTACCCTATTCTATTAATTTAGAGATAAGATTTTTGCATCAAAAGAAAAGGCGAGGTTGCTTAATTAATAAAAATAACTGAGAAAAAAACTCAGGTATGAGAGAGACACAACCCCTGTAATGGTTACACTTGGGAATCATTGATTGCAATGGATGAAAAAAGACCAGGTATTTTATTTTGCATTTGGGGTAGGTATATATACGTATACATACACACACACACACGCAAAAAGCCGGTGATCAGATAAAATACACTTTGCAGTTCATTTAATTTGAACAATGGGCAGTAGTATAATGGGTAGTCAGTAGGATGGGACTTGTCACCAATGCTTTGGGTCCTCAATTTATGAACCTATTCATGGCTTTAGTCTGTTGATCATGTTGTATCAAGTAAGGGTACACCCCAGCAAAAAAGACAAAAAAGCCTGAATGAAAAGAAGTTGACCTACTCGCATTGAATTCTGTTACACCTGAACATACATTTATTCAACTACAACTTGTAATTATCTCTTTAAATAATCACTGGAGTTGTGTCTTGAAGGAAGAACAGAAAAAGGCAGACATGCAGGATATTTCAATCTGAATTCAAAAACTCAACACTTCCTGCAGGAATTGAACCCGTTGAAAATAAATTGTTTCGAAACACCGCTAACAAAGGAAGAGTATTGAACGTAAGCGTGTGCCCGGTGATATTGAATGGGAAAGCAGTGACAAACATTGTTTTCTTACCGCACGCTAACAGATCATTAAGTATATAGTTCATATCAACGTTAATATTAAACAGTGTGTTTCTTTTTGTCCAGTCGCTAGTTTCATTATCGGCATTCTTCAGCTAACTTCCCTTTCTTAATGCAGCCCCATGGCTTTACATTTCCGCCTGCCCATTCCAATTTTTATAGATTTCGCATTTACACACAAAGCAGAATCAGTTTCCGACTGAATGGGACACAGCGATGGCATAAGGACGGCACAAAACATTTCAAGAATGGTTGGTCTAGCGGAAAATGTTCTAACTAACACAATCAGCTGTAGTAACCAGACCGCCAAAATCATTATGAGTGTGTGTATTGGATTCGGTTTGAAGTGATGCCACAGAATCTGTATCACAATAGCTTTCACTATGCAAGACTGGCAAAATTAGCCTGCACTCTTCTATTTATAATGTAATTGTTAGTAATAAGCTTCTTGAAAATCCGAAAAGTAATCTATAAAACAACAGCACACATCAGGAATGCCTTAGTCCTTCTTTTACGAATAATTTACCAAATTCTGTTTATTGTGACGACGGCATATACAGGTATTAATCAGGAGAATAGATTAACTTCAAAAGAAATGGAGAAATTAAACCTAGAAAATTAAATCATGCTGACCCTTAATGAAATTTTCAACCTGCTTGCTCCATATTCTGTGAAGTTTTTCATGCAGAAGTTTCTCTGTTCCACTAATTTTCTTATGAGTGTGTATCAATGAATTCTGTTAAATAATGCACTGGAATTTTCCCCTCAATGAAAAGGTGTAATTGTCAATTATGAACCCAACCAACATTATTAAAAGGAGACTGCTAATGCAGGAAATAGGAGAAAAAAAAAGAGAAATAACATATGAAAAGCAGACTGGAATAGGAAACTAGGAATGACATTGAAAAAGAACTTAATCTAAGAGGTTGAACATGACGCAGTCACACCGGCACAGACACACACATACATGTATATATACACTCATACATGTTTAGTCTAGAGAAAGTGAACATCTGGGTGTATGCGGGTGGTAAGTATCGTATTTTAGACATTTATTGTGCACAGAGTATCGCCAATGACCCCTGTCAGCTTGTCATCTTTCTATTGTCAAATCTTTTCAACACTTTCTTTAGAGTTTCTCTAAAAGTTAAAAAAAAATATGCATTCTGTTATGTAGTTTGAAACTTATACTACATGGACAAAACAAAACAAAAAGATATAACAAAACAAGAGAAAAAAAATTAAAACATACCTAAAATACAAAAAAAATTTTAGATCTCATTTTCACTTTAAGTAACTTCTTTACATACTTAACTCAAAAGACCAGGGCAAAATAATTTCTGATGTATATCAATTCCACAAAACACCTGTCTTTCCTAATAAGCCAACTCACATAGAGTTCGAATCTGGGGGGAAATTAGACTTGTATACAAGCACCTTGCTACAGAAATAGCAAGTCCTCTTTTTTTTCTCAACATCTGGCCAGTTTAAACGAGAGCCTAATTCGATTTAATATTTGAAGATGTATCGTTTTGTCAATTAGCGACTTCTCATTCTGAGTAAAAAACAGGCACCTTATAGCTCAGATTATAAACACAGAGAAACAATTTACCTACTTTTTTTAGGCATTCAGATCTGACTAACAAGTAGTATTGGAATGCAAACCTAGCACTTTCCCCCGTTTCAGGAAAGTGCCGAGAGAATGTGGATACACATACTGCTAGAGATATTGGTCTGAAATCCCACCTGGCCCTACAGGGTATAAGGGTCAATGTTGTCCTCTCATACCCCGCTTTACTCTATAAGGAAGAGAAGTATGCCTACGATTCTAATCAGAGAGCCATAAAAATCATACCAAGTGAACCACGTGTGTGTGCTTATATCAAAATATATCATATATGCAGGATAATTACGATATGAGTATACGAGTGCTGTAAAATGTGAGTAACATTATTTTGTGATCGTAATGTGATGGTTAATAACCATTAAAAACACTTGAATCATGATTAGCATCCTTTGCCAAAATTCACATTTTTCATCTTAATCCTCCTTTAGATTCTGATATCGACAACAGATTTTCAACGATGTGGTTCTTATTACTATTGTAGCCTACCACCCAAGCATTGAAACATTTTACATTTATTACTGCCAATTTTCTCCCCAGAGCTCTAAACATTTTAACTTATCTTTTTGCCCTTTTCATAGCCCAATTCACTAAAATGGCCTCTTCAAACATCGCAGGATTTCTATGGCACACAACTCTTAATTTGAGGTCTTTAGCACCGGGAATTGCTTTAAGCTGTGGAATGCCTTATCCGTTTTGATTCTTAACTGTTCTCGTTTTATACTGGGGGATTCTGGACACAGGTTTCTTTGATTATTTTACTTTGGGAGATTTCCTCACACACAAACATTCTTAAGGCGATTTTTAAAGATTCCTCATACCTTTCATCAACACTAACGGAATTGCACCTAAGATTTTATGATTTCAAAGATTGGATGCACTGGAAATTGTTGAGAGCTTGTTAGAAACAGCACTTTATTTTTATGAAAACAGCTGTGTAACATACTGAATTTAATGGTTGCTTGATATATTTATAGTGTCAATGGATAGCAGGGGAAAAATAAAAATCTGACAAGAAATTATGATTTGATTTTAAAATTGATAGAAGTGGTCAGAACGTGTGATCACCGTGCAACTTTTAATACATTAAAGTCAGTTTCTTAAAAGTAAATATAAGGAGGGAAAAACGAATAAATACGGGATGGAAAAAAAAATCAACAAAACATGGGCCAGATGTCTTAACAAGTTTTGAATTTCAAGTTCACGAGAATCTGTAACATTTGTTTTTGTTTTTAGCTTTTCATTCGGGGATAATGTGTTTGGTCCTTGACAACTAAACCAGGACGAAAAAAAAAGTCTAAAGCCAAAATAATGGATTATAGGAAAATTATTTTTTTTACAAGACCAAACAAAGAGAAAAGGGGGATCTAGGGGTGTGGGGACAGATAAATTAGGACATATGAAATAGTGAGCCTTCTAGGATAAATGAACACATAAAATTTCTATTTTGTGGAAATTAATAATTGGTGAGGTGGTCTCTCAAGGGGGGTATAAGATATACAGACAGAATTTTGCTGTCTTTCACTTTGAATTTGTCTCTTCACTGAGGCGGTCATTAGATCAGGATCCACACACTGTACTGTAATAAGAAACAATGTCTTACCTGCTTCACTAATGTTATCTGCATTATGAGAGGAATTTGATGTCGTGTTTGATTGACTAGTTGTAATGGGGGTATCACCTGACCGGGATGACTGTGTGTCTTCTTGTGGACCAAAGTTCAAACACTGTGAAGGCGGACGCTGCAAGAGAAGACAGGAAATAGAATCAACACAAGCTAAAAATATGGATAAACAAAGGGGACACAACTCTGTTGCGATCTGATCTTATGGTACAAAATGTACATTGTATCCCAACTGCATTCTTAGGGGTAAGGTCTGAATTACCTTGAATATATTTGATCACTTTGGAGACATCACCAAATGCCAGTGAAGGGCTACAAGTCTTGGCATATGCTCGGCACATTGGCTAGGCCACTGAGCAACATCTACTGTGACACAGGACTTCAGTTTATACTGTGTCATTCGAAGGACAGGAAAGGTTGTCACTTCCGACAATTGGGCTAGTGGCAATAACCTCACTATCTGAAAGGGAACACCTACTTCAGAACCAAGACAGCTTTCGAGGGATTTTTAACATGCCAAGACAATCTCTCACAAGGAATCTCAGCCTTTGGTGTCATATCGAATGGACAGGAATTTCCAGTCAGGGCACAGCTAGGACTCAAACCACAGACCACATGGTGATGAGATGAGCATTTTATTATAAGAAGTCTGACCGACTCGCTTGGTCTATGGAGAAATCCATATCACGACACTGGGGTATAACAAAATCATCAAATCACAACAACCCAGTGATTAATTTATACTGGATGATCATGACTCGAATGATTCACACGTCAAATGCTTCAGTTACAAGCGAGTGAAATGCATTTTGAGAACACCCCTCCAATTCCTCTTAATCAGCATATTTAAATAACAATATTTGTCGTTTAAACACAAAAAGCATAATTTTTCATGCCATCAACGTCTCCAGTCATTAATATTTTACTTCTCCGGAGCGATAACGTTGTACCTAATTATGCATAGAGATATTATGATAAAATTTTCAATAGAGAACAATTATCCTACGTTAACAAATTCCAAAGGCGATCGAAAGTCAGGAGACTACTTTTGTTTTCTCTCCATATTTGGTGCATCACGGCCGCACATTAAAATGTGTGACACACAGATACTTTTCAGCGAAAAGAAAATATAGATCATGGCAAGGACGAAGGCGACAAATTTATCATGTACAGCTTTACAAAGAAATGAGGGGGATGTTCCCAAGAAAAAGCTGGGTCGTCGTTCACTTTCTACCTGAGCGAATACAAAACTTATAAATGCATATGAATTCAAAATTCGTAAAAATTTACTAAAAGTTCACACAGAGATCAACTATGTAATGGTGTGTAACTCGAATGGCAGACAAAACAAAGCGTGATTTTCTCCCTCCCGTCATAATTTTAATTGTGTGACATCCCACGATCAGCTGTGTTCTGTTGATTGACAGGTTGAAATGTACATGTAACATACAGCAGAATAATGCCAGGTAAAAGACTGAAAATAAATTCTAAGAACTGCACTTAATAAAAACAAAGTTTTATGAATCAGAATGACAAATTTTTATGGTATTAAAATCACTATTCTGCAAGTTTTTATCATCAGGAAATTTAATTTACTTTACTAATTACATGAAGTACTTTCAATGTCTTACTCCTTGAAAGCTTATTCTTGAGGAAAATGGTTAACTTAAGAATTCTGCCATCCCATACGGAAGAAAGTTACATAAATAAATGTGTCAGAAAAATATGGTCTACTAGTAGGCTTTTCTTTCGAGATTATGAAATATTTTCAATGCAGTGAAACAATCAGGCTTTTACATTATGTAAATTTGTTTCAGAGATTCTAAGTACTTAATTATGTATACGAGTAGAGAATTTGAACTTCCTTTCTTGCTTTTAAGATATTAGATGTAGATCATTATGAAAAAAAAAAGAGAGATCTGAGGGTCTGAAAAAGAAAAATTCCTGGGACATACTCATATATATAGAGCTATTTAAAATAACCTCGAAAAAAAAAGAAAGAAAGAAAATAACACGAATCAGGTAAACAATTTATGTTTTCTCTACATTAATATTTCAATTCAAATTTAAAATACTATGCTTGCTTCGAGTGAGAAAAATAGGTCAAAATCCTTAAAGTTTGCAGACTCTTAATAGGCAATGTACTTTATAAAAATTAAAATGCTAGCTTTAAAACTTTTAAGTTTAACAGACAAATGATGTCTCTTTAATTCACAAAAAAAAAAAAGAATCAGGTAAAAACAATGTATCCCCCTACATGTACCAAGTTTCATCTTTGGGTACATGAAAGCAACGAATTAAGGGAAACCCTTTTGTATTGTTATATAATAGCGTCATCTCCAAAATAAATATGCCAAACAAATTGTAAAAGACACCGATTATAATGTTGGCGATTTGTAATTCAGACTGTTTGCTGAGCAAATAGCTTCTATTTTGCCATTTAAAATGCCATTCTCGTGTGGATATATGTTTTCAATGCACATTAAGCCATCTCGCCCTAAGAGGAAGCCTTATGTAAAAAAGTTTCTATATATGAATTATCATGTCTGTGTGCGGGCTGATTTTCAGGTGTGTTTTTTTTTTCAATATGATTTAAAATAACACACACGCATGAATATATATGATAGCTGACGATATTTTTGCAGAGCGACAATCTAAAGTTTTAAGCATTTGTATACAGGTGTATAATTCCTTTGAAAACAAGCAGAGTATGACATTAAATATCAAACACTGAAAACCTTTATAAACGCTATACATGTGCTTAGTACAGGTGATGGGTATACTTTGTGGTACAAAATTTATACCGAAATAAACGTTCCCGACATCTATAATGAATTTTCATTTTCAACGGGAGAATAATGTTGAAAATCAGCAGTACACACACACAAAAATCAATTACCGATGAAAAAGGCAGGTGAAAAATGCAGCCTTGCCCCCCCTAGTGTGGCGTCAGGAATTTGGTGATCAACTCATCATTGTAGATGGATGGTTACTCTGCCGTGTTTAAACTCTCGTCTCCTCAATGGGGAATCTTATACTAAACTTCCACTAGAACTCAATATGAAGAGGTATTTAAACACAGACTTAAAATAAACTACACAAATGCAAATTGTATGTTTAAATATTATCCCATATCAGGTTTCCTCAGCCAATCTGAATGCGATTAACAAAGTATTTTTACAGGGCATATTAACGCAATGCTAACAATCTTCAACATAGCAGAAGGAGGGGATGAAAAAATGTGCAATTTTTTTCGGTGTGTTAAGGACAAGATTCAGTTCATTTACTTTAAATGCGACTAGTCTGAAGAGGCGAGTTCATTCTTACAGTGGTAAACAAAGCATGACATACGCTTTTTTCATTTTCAATCTACACATATAAAAGAATTAGAGTTGATCGGAAAAGATCACTCGAGCGTGTCTGTAAAAAAAAAAAAATATAATGCAACAGATCTCTCACACACAAATTATAAAAACAAAATATTTGTTTACATGACAGGTCGTCTTGAAAGAAATGATATGTACTTTTAAATGGCAGTTCTATTGTTTTCCGAGTTCAAAACCATAAAATTGTGTACAAAAAAGCCACACGATAAACAAAATGAAAAATAAAACTCTGAAAAACAAAAATCCTGAATTAAACCACACGACTATTCTGAAATTGTCATCGACTCAACCGTGCTGACACTCTGATATGGGCTAAGTTACTGAAGTACACCAGTGAATAGTGGGTGGGGTTGACGACAAGTAAGGAAGCGAATGACTGAACGCTATACCAATTACTCACCATAGAGCGAAAGTAATGACACGGAAACAAACGTTTCTGCTTGATTTACTTGAAAAAATGACATGCCTGTCCAGTTATGTTTTCATTAAAATATTGAAAGAGTGAAGTCAAAGAAAATTTCAAATGCGAGTGTCGTTGACAGCACAAGCACTCTATGCAATGAGTGCACGCGACTGTCTGAATTTGATCACAACGTTTTTATCACCTTCATATCATAAAAAAAAAAAAAATCCAAGTATGATGAAATCAAAGAAGACAATGGTATCTTTTAAAGAGAGCGATTTCTGGGTGTGCTTTTGTAAAACTAGCCTAAATATGTTGGTAAAATAAAGCCAGTTTTATACATGTATTCTTATGATAGAGACTTTTTATGTTAGATGGTAATGTATACTGAAAATTATCTCCCCTTTCTGTATAATGCTTTGTTTTTGTTAACTGTGCTCAACAACATACAACTATCTTAGAATTCTTCAGCACTGACCACTTTCCAGAAGGTAAGATTGGTTGGTTGGTTTCAATATGGTATAACACCCCACTCAAGGATATTTCACGTATATGGAGATGCCATTATTTGGAAGTGAAAGGTAACAAATCTGGCCTATGATTGGCAATTATGACCATTAATTAACCCTTTCAACCCCAAGTATCAGAATGGTATGCTCTTTTCTATTCTCTGAACTAGTCCATTTCCGTCTGTGGTGTTAAAAGGGTTAAGCAGTAGGGATGATTTAATATGCCAACACCTACTGTTACAAGAGACCTCAGTTTTCACTGCCTCATCCACTACCTCACAAACAGAAAACAATCATGCTGGCCTGTTCAATGTGCTTTGAGCATGGCGTGGGTTTGAACCCATGACCTCATGATCAGAAAGCAATAATGCTAGCCTGTTCAAATTGCTTTCATATAAACTAGTTTGATAGACTTCACCGATTCACATAGAGTTTAAGAATACAGTATGTATTGCTTTCCAGTGGTTGTATGGGTTTGAATATTTATGAAATGACCCAAAACAAAACAATTAACTTTCTTGAAAGTCTGCCAGAGTACATTTGAGCAAAACTGAGACATAATTTCCATGAATGTCATTAACAGCGTTAGATATATTTTACAATATAGGACTCTACTGCCTCATTCAGAGCACATTTCACAACAATTCTCCCCTCTTTTTAGTGAATAGTCCCCTTAAAATCTACATAACTGGTTATTCTAGATGAAAAGGGCAGAGTTTTAAGGTCGCATGGTGGGGCTATCTACGTATAAACATATTCACCTTACATGTACCTTACAGGTAAGCTATACTGCATGTGGACAGGTAAGGAATGGCTATTGACTACATTACACACGTGTTGAGATAAAACAAACAGTGTACAGATGACGGGTATCTGCAACACTTAATTTGTCTGAGTATTTCAGATAAGTCAACAGACAGTAAAATCAGACTTCATGGCCTGTCTCAAGAGGCCACTGTCATGAAACCGCTGTCATGAAAGTCTACATCATGTACCTGTTTTGAGAGGTCATTATCAGAGACCACCTGTCTTGTGAGACCACTGTCATAAGAGACCACCTGTCTTGAGAAACCACTTTCATAGAGACCACTTGTCTTGAGAGGACACTGTCACCTTTTCAAAGAAACTGTCAAAAGAAACCACCTGCCTTGAGACACCACTATCATGAGAGACTTCTTGTCTTGAGAGGTCACTGTCACCTGTCTTAAGAGGCAACTGTCAAAATAAACCACCTGTCTTGAGACACCATTACTATAAAAGACCTTGTCTTCAGAGGCCATTGTCATAAGCGATTCCCTGTCTTGTAAGTTCACATTTCCCTGGTTTTAGAGGTGGTCTCTCTAGACAGTCTCAACTATACTTTGTAGTAACTGTAGACTGATCCAGCTAATACACCCCCTATAATACAGAGGACCATTGAGAGCACTGTATCACTAGTACATCTGATGCTGGCCGATATGGGATGATGAGAACCAATGATGCATATATAATGTAGATACAGCACATCCTAATATCTACACTTCAGTGCACAGATTTGCAAAGTGCACTGATTTAATAGGAGAAGCATTATCGTCCCCTCTGTACATGTAGTACTAGCGGTGGTATTCCCGCATTTCAGGATGTGTGTTCATCATGGAAAATATCAAATATGTAACCATTTGTTTGGGTAAAAACAGAGAGATAGAATTGATTAATTTGGTTCTCTATGAAGAGAGAAGGAAGCCTGATCCTGTTGTAACGTGAAGGAATTTCATTAATTATTGAAAACCAATCCCAATAAAAAGAAACAAAAGACGTGATTATGTCAGATGCTGATGGAAAGTTTTCATTTCCCCAAGTCCATGTCTTGCCGCATGCAAATACAATGTGGGCTACCGTACACGCTGCATGCACGGCATCTAACTATTTTCCGACACTTACCGAAAAACAATGCCACGGACAGCATGAAAGCCATCACGAAAATTACGAGTGTCAACTACATGTATGCGATGAGAGCACACGCATACCCAAAACAACTGCAGCCAACCCAAAACTTGAAATAAAATGTTTCAGAAACTATACAAAGCATAGAAATGTTTTTTCGATGAAAATAAAATGTGAGGTTTGCAAAGAATATTTCTATTTTGATCACTCAATAATAACAAAATCTTTAAGTGTATGGCAGGTGTCCCATATTCCTATCCTCCAAGGTCTACATAAAGTGAACTCATGGTATTTAGCCTATCTACCTGAAGTTTAACCATCCCTATACCCAACAGTGTGTAAAAGTATTGTCCAAATGAAATAACAGAGGTATTTTTTGTTTGTTTGTAAATTTGAGCAATTATTTGGCCATAACACACTTGACAATCTCTTTGTAGTTCAAGTCAGTCCTGCACCACTTAGCAGCTAACATCTGTATGCATATTATTGAAACAAGTTTTACTGTCTGTGTTTGTCTCTTTCTCTCTGTCCATCCTGTCCAAATGTCTCTCCCTCCCTCTTTATTCCAACCCTCTTCACTCACTTTCCATCCATGAGTGTTAGCCTCTCTTTCTCTCTCTCTCCCTCTCTCTCTCACCCACCTTGATTCTTTTTTATTACTCAGACCTGACCTATCACTAAGTCAGGATAGTTGCCCCATTGCTACTAATTACAGTGTTATTTGACCTGGAGCAATGCACATCCTGATCAAGTACATTTCTATGTATCATAGGGGTATACCTGTAATATGATTCAGTTATATAAAGAAATTCTTACAAGGTGTTCTCATATGAGGCCCATCCATACACACTTTCTCATTTCTGACTCTTAGTAATAATTAAAACGCGAGTCGTCAGATGATTAGTGTCCTTAGCATCATATCAAAGATTCCTGTGACTAAATGAACAGCAAACACATTAACAATAAAGCCTAATTGTTTTGGACCATATTCAACAAACTTCAGTCATATGGTGGCATTCAGTTTAGAGAATTTACATCTGGGTACAAATTTACCCAGGAAAAGATCAAGGCTGTGACAGCTAGGAAAAATTTGCTTCCAATAGCAATAGAAGGCTCAAACCCATGACCTCACGAGTAAAGGGAAACATTCACCTCAGGAGTCATGGCAGCTCTCCTATCCAACTTTCTCACCCACGAAGGATGGACAAAATCTAGGAGAGGACCAGTGGTGAGAGGCTCTTTGACTTAAGCACAAAACTCTCACAGCTTTGCTACAGAGCCCCCCCCCCCCCCCNNTTATTTGGAGATGATATGGAAGAATGGTGTATTATTTGGAGATGATATGCCCAAACACTCCCTTACTATAAAACATCATTAACACTTGGCCTCCCTCATATAGAAACTGATGTAGCAAGCAACAATAATTTTCATTTACTTCCTTCACTCTACCATAATGATCTTAATCACAGTACAATGACCTATATCAAGACAAGCATTATCAATTAATTAAATGTTCTTACTGGGATTCCTAATTCTGATACAACTCTTGTCAAATCCTTCATACTGGGATTCCTAATTCTGATACAACTCTTGTCAAATCCTTCAAACTTTCTTCACAAGGGATGGTATGGATGATTCACGTTTCAAAGGATATCTTAAAAATAACCCCATTCAAATTTAATTCAAATCAATAAGTGAAATGATAGTCATATTATCAATAAACAGAGAGCAATGATGTAATTCTATGATCTTGAGATTCATTTGGGTAACTTTTCAGATCTTTTTTTTTTTACTGACTTTGTGAAGGTGGGTCATCAATAATTTAAAAAGTAAGGCTATTGCATCTTTTTGCTGTTGGATTGTGACACTATTATCTCTTTTTGGCACATCTGATATATATTTCATGATATTAACCCTATGAAATAAATAATGGGACTTCTCATCACAACATTCATTGCAATCATGTCAGTTTCACCCAATTAAGATAGCTATAAACTTGTTTCCAAACCAGAGACCTTCTGACATTTAAATGTGATGCACACCTGATTACGATTTTTGATATATATGCTTGTCTCCAACTGTCCTTCAGTTTATATTTGCAGCCGCCAGTCTTGTTAACATGTCTGCCAAATTTGGTCAAAGTTGACTTGAAGTGCTGAGAGATCAACAAAAATTAGTGGAAAAAAAATTAGCATAGAGGGAAATATATGCAAATATAAAACAAACAAACATCCTTCTCAGTCATCTGAATGTTTTAAATCATGAATGCTGTCTGCAGGTTTTGGTCAAGGTTTATCAAGTATTACAACAGATACCATGGATAATGACGTCCATGGTGCCTGATTTATTTGAACTGCATCACATTTTGTCAACTTGATTCATATCTTGAAGTAAACTAAAATTTCATTTAGAAAATAGCAAAAAAGACAGATATAAAAAGTTCGAGACTGGGAATAATTCAGGATAAAAATTCTGAATTCATTTGACATTATGCTGGTCTTGATCCTCTAACATAAGTATATACCATAAGCCCTAATATTACTAATACCTTTCTAGCAGGTCCCCTCTGATATACAGACAGTTTGTCTGAGTCCTGATTTCTATCTTTGTATAATACAACATGTATAAGTGTCCATTTTAAATATAAACAGACACTTCCCGTACCCGAACAACAGGTGAAGATGTTGGCTCCTGTATGCATAGCTATTGTATAACAACACTGAATCAGTGACAGTCTTCTTATAATCAACTGATTGGCAATCTATAATATAAGCTTTAGCCTATGCTATGACTTATGTCCAGGAAAGGACTCTTATAAAGTAACAAATGCTTATACAAATACATATACAACCTCGGACTCAGAATGGACTAAGTTTTCAAAACAATTAATATGCAGAGGATATATGAATGGCTATCTTGGCAGACAGTGGTCATATTTAATTCAGCAGACACCTGTATACAACGGCCAATTTGATCAGTCCAGGAACAGTTGGCTGTCGCAGGTTTTGCTGTACATGCATAAAAGTTATCGGTATTAATCCAGGATCCAAAATATGAGGTCCCATTCTTATCAACAAGTGAGAGTGGATTAGAAAAGTCAAACAGACTGTACATGGTTAAGCCATTATCTGATCATCAATGATATTAGTACTAATTCACAAAATTAATCAAATGAGAGAATTCGACTGGACATTAGAATAGCCAGCAGAAGCACTGCGGACACATTCTCTATGTACATGTACAAATTCATTCCATAAACTTGAAGCAGTACATCAATATTTCATACACAGTCATTCTTATTAATCTTCTTGAAAGGTTGGTTGCATGATTTGACCTGATGACCCTACTGTTTCCACATGAGATGTTCTTTCCATTGAGCTGGATTAGCCCAATATCATCTTTAAGGGTTGGCAGGATCACTATACACTGCTATATGATTTTTTTTCAGACACAATTACTGTATATTTCTACAGTATAAATCACTTTAAAGTGTAATTGTATGTTCTTCTTTGCTAATTTATTATAGGAACTAAAAAAAAATTAAAGAAAAAATATTATAGCTAAATTAAGTGCAGTTTGTGTATTCCCTGAGTTGCAGTCATTGTTATATTAATTTTATTTTCTAATAGGATAAAAATTACTAGTGTCTGTTACACATGATGACTCGACAAACCAAGATTACTCAATCACATGCGAAGTGTCAATTGATGTATTCAAAGGTATTTTAAACCGTTAAATACAAAATTAAAACTTTGATGATTTGAATTGTACGCTGTGAGTGATGGGCTGAAATATGATGCGTCTTGAAAGAGACATGAAATAAATGTTTATATCAACTGTCTGTTACATCACAGCTTAACATCAGTACACTTCCCAAAGGAGCCATATCTGACATTGATGTTACAAGTATTACACGTACCTGGCAAATATTGTGCAGTAAACATTTCGTACTTGTGGGGGTGTCAGGCCTCTACAGGTTGAGGTAAAAAAAAAATAATAAAAAAACCGGGGATGTCATGAAAATTATAAGCTCCATTAAAATAATATATTCAAAATCTACATTACATGGGGTGGGAGCTAGATTAAATGATATTGCCCCATGACACAAAATGTGGGTAACTCCGATTTACAAATTCTTGACAGGTGCGTTGTGAGAATGTTAAACATCAATATTTAAACACTGGGGTGATAGATTTTTGTCGATTTTTATCTTTGACGCATACTTGTCTGCTTATGTCACATGCAGTTAAGTCTTGCATTGTGAGCTTGATTAGGCATATAACTATGTGTCTAAAACACTGTGACTTTTGATCAGCCGATAGTGTTCTTCTGTCATCGTATCAAGATCGGCAAGTTTACAAATAAATCATTGGGATCATTTTGAAAGATGGTTAACTAGCATATTGGACGCATTAGATTTTAATCATAAGCTACGGGGCATTTTGCTCAAACAAAAAAAATTATTTTATCAACAGGAAATTATAAGCTTTATATGAACATGTATATATATGAATCAGATTCTTATCACTATCTTACGATAATCATGACCGTATTCAATCCAGAATATTGTTTTTTCTTTTGATGGAACTTGTTATCAGCCAAAATGTAATCTAATAATATATTCATTAAGATATAGATAAGTCCATGAATGAAAAACCCAAGAAGAAAAAAACGGTGGCAAAGTAGAACACAGTCCGCATTATAAAACGTGATTCCTCGGCTACAATTAAAATACATGGCTATTCTCCATGTTTGATGGAAGAGGATCTAAACCCTGTAATGTCAAAACTACTACCGATCATTTAAAGTGGAGAAAATTTACGATTATAACAGGCAAATGTGATATTAAAACCCTGTTTCTCTCATCAGAAAGTGGGGAATAGGCCACTGGGATTCCACTGCAGAGCCATTATTGACAGACTTATACCCAGGACAATACATTCAACAATATATCTAGAAAATCTGGCCCATGTCCAACACTGCTCATCTGAGAAGCTATTCTATACTATACACATGTATCTTACTGTTTCAAATAAGCCACTGTTAATATGGACGGTAAATATCCTTAATCTTGTACATACGAGCACTTGTACATGTGCTTGTGGGAGGGTGAAGTGCAAAGGGCAACAATTAGATTGTTTAAAGATCTTTGTTGGATGTTTATTTTCCCCTAAATTCACTTATTTTGGGGTGATAAATTTGGAACACTAATATCAAAGACACGTTAAGTGACATCAAATGGCATTTTAAGCTAGCTGGGAAATACCAAATAATCTATACATGTGCAAAGTAATATTGTGATAGATTTTATGCCATGAGAAAGAATAAACAGTCATGTACTTTACTGTATCATTATTACTGAATCAAAAAAATGTAACAGTGTAAAGGATTAAAAATTAATTCAAAAAAATGTCATTATTATTGAAAAATAAAGTTTTTCTTAGCGACTGCATGGTCAGGCTTTCAGACTGACCCCCTCATGAACCTCAATTATGATGAACGTCAATCCCTCACTAGGGCCTTACACAATACTGACCTTCAAATGGCCTAAAATGACATGATAAAAATTTACATCCATAGTTACATACACATATGACTAAAATCTTCTTCGATCCAATCTTCTTCATTCTCTTGACAGCTTATCGGAAATCGAGAAAATTTACACTTGGATACCATTATAGGATAAAAAAATTTCACGCGTCCAACACATAGTTGTTGCATATCGAAAAACGTAATCAAAATTGCATTGATGCTGACGAGCACGACTGTACCTAGTTAGAAACACGAGTGTCAAAACCAATTTTATCTTCCTTTCTCTATTTCTAAAAAGTTATCGGGTCAATCAAATACATATAAACTAAAAAACGTCTGAGTATTCTTTCATATTTGAAAGTTTCTAGTTAACTCGAATTTTCCAATCATCAGATCCCGAACAATTTGATTTTTGTTCCCCATATCATCATTTCATATCTTTCCAATATGCGAGAGGTTAAATTGCTCAATCCTATGCTAATAAAAGAAGGTTGATATATAAAATTTGGTGATTCGCTATCTGTAGTTCTGTTAATGCACAACTGAGAATATTGGGAAATTGAATTTATCTATGATTCAATCCAAATATTGAAATGGTCAATCTCGCTGAAACATCCCAGTTCATACAACTCTCCGCACCGAAGCAGCCAGCATAGTGAGTAGAATCATGAATATTGGGCCGAAAACTAATTCATGGAGAGATGAAGGAAAAATTCAATATGTCATTCTGGGATGAGAGATACACTTTCCTATTATATTTAAAATCAACATTATCCAACCACACCAAAATCAATAATGAAGTACCATATTATTGTGTCAGGCCGAGAATACTGCGGAATAAAGGCGGTCGATGGCGTGTAGTCTAACTGTAGATTAACTTGAACCCTTATCTGGGAGAGGTGATCCGTACTGGGAGAGTTGCTCAAAAGACAAAAATATGCCGGAAAATACATATTTGGTGATGAAAACAGTAGTAAATAGTATCAACACAAACTCAACAATTAGATTAATTTCATTAACTGCGGAATTTTACAAGACCGTCTAAGAACACAATGCATGTTCATTTTCCAGCATTATATCTTTTATGTGCATTCGGCGATTTATAATAAAATGTTTACTGCTCTTTATCAACGTATTCCATTTACTAAGAACAGATTCTAGCACATTTATCTTGGTGTAATGTTTTTGTGTAACACCTGGGTTTGTGTTAAATCAAACAAGAGAACTTATCAGTAAAAACTGCAATCTAACTTGACAAATATTTTTAATATTTTCCATGTTTATGGTATTTCCCCTTCTTATTGTCCATAAAATAGACTACATAAATCTACTTATACATATACACCCAATCAAGGAGCAGGAAGAACATCAGATCAGGGGAAGAAAACACACCATAAGTTTTATGGCTTCTTCATGCCAGCTGTCCCGATCATAACACAACACATGTGCATTTAGTTTCATAGTTACTTTCTATCTTTAAGTTGCATGCATCAACCTTTCAGTAATAACTCAGTCCTGACTTCTTTGAGTTTGATCACATATGGAAATACGAATGCTTTTCCTTTCCTAGTAAGTTATTCTGCCTTTGCCACAAACACCAGATTTTGGTGAAAGAAAAAAAAAACTTTTCAAAATAACATCAGGTACCCGGTATATAGATCGGATAAACTGCCAAGGAACTTGAAAACACATAATGTTGAGTGCAGCTTCTGTTGTTAACTTGTTAATTGCACATAACAGATAATTTTTGTCAGTTATATGTTAACCATCACTGATGATCTGTTACCCATAAAAATGCCAAATTCTTGCATAATTGACTTTTGAAATCTATTAGCATTAAGTTTGTGTGTTTCTTAAACTTTAGAACTAATAATTGGAATATAAAGAATCAGAGTTGATTTAATATTGAATTAGTTTTATTTTTGATAAATGACAGTCATCTTGATGAAATAAAATTATCATATATCGTAACAGATCTATACAATTGGATTACATATCTTCAAACCTGGAATCGCATTCATACCATCTCAACAACTCTGATAACAAAATAGATATAAAATTATGGCACAACTCTGAATGTCTTACAAGTATGATTTTTTTTCTTCACAAACAACACAAAGTAAAGTAGAAATTAATAGATAAATGCAGCAATAAACTTATAGGACAAGCATTCAAAAGGCACATATGTAAATTAAATGAGAAAAAATAACACTATTGTATATCACAACTGATAGCAGATCTCTTAATTTCTTTTTATATAAATAAGGAATTATTAAAAGTAAAACCAGTAAAGATTTTTTTCCTATATATTTGTAGCTTTCTACTTATGAAGGATGAAGTGGGGGTAGCAGGTAGCTTTGACTGTCAGATAAAGTTAGATTTTTATGTCTTATTCTTGATATAATTGAAATTATATTACTACATATCATAATATATAAAATACATTGAAATAAATAAAAAGTAGACCGAACACAACAGCATAAAGCACCATTTTACTCTCTATAACGAGGGAAAATACGCTGGTAATTCATTGAAAATAAAAAATAATGACAATGAACACTAAACACAGGGCCGCAGAAAGAAACTTGTCCATGACGAGGGAAAAAATCAAATTCAGCAAAGTGTTTTCTGTGTAGCGCTTGTCTCAGGGACAAGTAAATCGGCTTACTTGCCTAGCCCTTTACCTGTATGTAGATCTACATGTGATGATGCATGTCACATTGGCCTATCTATTCCTAAAATGGATGCCTATTTTTCAGATTCAGACTATTAGTCAGGTTCAAATTATTCCAGCTGTGTCTATTTTATTTTAGCACCATTACACATAAAAAGAAAAATAAGGAACATACTGGGGATCTTATTTCAAGCTTACAAATTATCATATTATTTTTCAACAGGCCCCTACGGCCTATGGCTATGTCTAATTTATTTCTTTGGACAAGCGACACACTTTGAATTGTACGAGTTATTTCCATGATGCACTTCCCCTGTAGACAGTTGGCATATAAAGTTTTTTTTTTCTGAGCCCAGATTTTAGCACCGACAATAAGACCAATAATTAAATTAATCGTCGAATTGATGACAAGAACTGCCAAAGTCAAGGGGGGGGGGGGGCTCTGAGCGAAGGTAAACTTTTCAGTTACACAATAAGAAGACGTTTACGTTATCGAGTATAAGGCAACAAAATAGCGAAAAATGGGCTTAACATGAACTTTTCTTAACACCTATTTCATTTCCAGGATATCGACGTCTTTTTCGCAGGATAAAGTCATCATAACTGCTGCTGATTTTGGTGACCGACAACTTTAGCCGAACCGGAAACGGAACGAAATCGTTTGCGCGTGACATCATCATTATTATTTTTTTTGAATTTCACTAAAATCGAGCCGCGGTGTCTCTATTCTTTCGTTTGCTAATACTTAAAAAAAGATAAATGAAAATGTTTAAATTTGTTGACTGAAAAATATACTTTTGGCAAAATTAAGTTTTTAACTTTTGGTTAGAGAATATACCGCTGGTCCGTAGTAGTAAGGGACCCTCTCAAAGGAGTTTGTACTGCGTGAAACAGGGAGCAATTAGAAACTCGGTCGTTTTTTCTCGAAAAGTGACGCACGTCAAATTTTAGTGAATAAGGGTTCAGAAATTGCCATGCAACTACCTAGAAAACACAATATCAATAGCACTTTGACATATCCTGTTTGAAAACGCGTACTGCAGTAGGCTTGTGTGTACAAGCGAATATGACAAGTTATGAACACAAGATAAAACAGGAAACCAAACTAAATAAAAAAAAAAAAACACCTATAAAAGACGTCATATGAAAAAAAAAATAATTATGATAAAATAAAAGACCTATACCTGAAACTATTTCCCTGATATCTTTATAATAATTCATTAAAGCTCTTTGGTGATAAAGGCCTAACGTGTTAATTGTAAGGTACAAGGGGTCTCTGTTAATTTTCATCAGATTGCGTGAACATAGACATACAAATCTGAGGAGTCACACTTTAAAAAGATATCTCATTTTCAGCCTTGTGATTTTTCAGAATTCAGAATTTCAATATTCCACTAAATTTCACATAATATAATATTTTCATTTTAAGTAGTTGTGCTGTGTTCATGAAGCTGTGAGTTGTGGAATCTGACAAAAAATGAGAATGAAATGCGACGACAGAGGGGTAAGTATATCCTTAACAATGAAATGAAAATTAAAATATAACTTTAAAATATAGTGATAAATAAGTAGTAATGAAAAAAATTAATTAGATCTGCAAGTCTTTCCTTAAAAGTTCCTGACTTAAAAAAGAAAACATATTTTAAAGTAATTTTTTATATTCATATATAAACCTTTTAGTACAATTTGAAAGTGAATTTAGTGTAAACACAATATTGCCCATTGATAAAGCACAGTGTGTTATGATTTATGAGAAAATAATTACTGTGCAGGAGATTACACTTTTCCAGATTGGAAACACAGGCTAAAATCAATACTTCATCGGCCTTACGGTCAAAACTCTAGGTGTTAGCAATGCAGAGAACAAGAACAGTTATGGAAGCTTTCACATGTAATGTCGAATCAAAATTGCACAAGAAAAGAAAAATTAAAGCAAAAAACTGCTTCTCCAGTTGATACTTATCATTGACACACTTGTCCATAACAACACATACACACATACAAACACTTGATATTGCACTAAAAACTAATGTTCTGTAAGCACTTGTTTTTTATAGGTAAGGTCTACTGGTCATATGGCATAAGGTAAGCTCAGAGACAATTAATGGATAGGAAATAAACGTATCATTTTACATATATATATATATATATATCAGCATGGTAT